>APFE030623333.1:86285-114634 GCA_000404065.3 Pinus taeda
CTTTGGTCGAGAAAGAGTCAGGGAAGAAGATCAAGGCCTTGAGAAGTGACAATGGTGGAGAATATGTCTCTCAAGAGTTTAAGGACTTCTGTGCAGCGGAAGGAATTAAATGGGAGTTGACGGTACCTCATAACCCACAGCAGAATGGTGTGGCCGAGAGGAAAAACAGAACTATTTTAGGGGCAACACGAGCAATGTTGCATGACCAGGCCTACCACTTCACTTGTGGGTTGAGGCATGCAACACAACTGTCTTTTTGCAAAATAGAAGCCCACATCACACACTTGGGATGAAGACACGAGAGGAAGCTTTCTCCAGTAAGAGACTAGATGTGGGTCACTTCAAGATCTTTGGCTCATTGGTATATTTCCATGTGACAAAGGATGTACGGAATAAGATTGAGCTGATAGCAGAGTTGGGGATATTTGTGGGGTACACTGATACACCTCAAAACTATCGGGTGTACTTGCCTACCAGTCGGAGGAGAGTGGTTCGTAGAGATCTCAATTTTGATGAGCAAAAGGCCATGCAAGTTTCCCTTGAGAGGGAGATCCAACTATAGGCTGTGGAGGAACTATTGGTTCCTAAGGAGGAGGAGACTCAGACTGATGCGGAGCAGCAACATGCAAAGGTTCCAGGAGTGGAGACATCCACTCAAGCAGAGTCTTCCAGAGATGGACAGAAGTGCACAAGAGAAGCTGACATATTATTGGAGGATGCGAGAGAGAATGTGGGAGCACCATATTCTTAGCACAGACAGAGGAGTTCACCTAAGAGGTACACTGGATACATGGCCCTTGCTGGGGAATGTGTTGAGACCGAGCCATCTTCCTTTGAGGAAGTAGTGCAGCAGCCGATTTGGGTTGATGCTATGGTGGAGGTGTATGACTCCATAGTTCGTAACAGTGTTTGGGACGTGGTTCCGAAACCAGAGAACAAGTCAGTTGTGAGTTCCCGTTGGCTTTACAAGGTAAAGAAAGTTGTTGATGGTAGTGTGGAGAAGCATAAGGAAAGATTTGTTTCCCGTGGCTTTTCACAGGACAAGAGGATCATGTTTCTGCAGTATATTTCGACAGAGGAGCAAGATGCTAACATTTTGAAAAAGGCATTGTCAAAGTGTAAATTTGAGTTCCATAGAGACAGGATCGGGTGGCAGATAATCCCTTTCTTGTTGAGAGGGAGTGTTGAAATATGGCAACAAGAATATTCCAATTTAATCTGTCCTTGAATTAAATTGTGAATTAAAATCAAATTTAGTCTTAACAGCTACTTGGGAATAATTAATTTATTTATTTTAAATTAATTAGTTGGAGAAATTCAAGTTAGAAGTATTTTTGAAGTCATGCAAGAGTTATCCCTTAAATTAAGGAGATAAGATTGAGTTATATTTGAGTTGTAATTAGTTAACTCAGTTTACTGAGTTAAATCCAGTTAAATTAGTTCCAAACTATTTGAGGAACTAATAGTGAGGTAACAGTCAGTTGATGCATTAATGAACTCAGCTAGTGCTACTCCAGTTAACTAAAGATTCTCTCATTAGAAACGCATGCATGTCTATTCTGAGAAAGACCAAGTTGAGATTAATGTTGAAGGATAGTGTACTATCAATTTCATGTGTTTTCTCATGGAGAAAACTCATGCATGCAGTCAAGGATTCATCCTTGAGGATTGTGTAGTTTTGAAGGGTTGGTTTTCCACTTGGTAAGAGGTGAATCATCCACAAGGAACAACGCAAGGAAATATGAGCTTGGAGGGAAAAGAGGAAGGTTGGAGAGAAGCCAATATTGCCTATGAGCATCTGTGAGGGTTGTACTGAGAGCTAAGTCTTTCTATAATTCCTATGTATTTCCACCATGTATGATAATACAATAGTGTGGGGTTTTTAGCTAAGGCTTTCCCCAGAAGTATTTTCATGTGTATTGTGCCATTGATTCTTCTTCTTCTGGTTATATTGTTCAGCTCGATCTTTAAGCTTCTGCAAATTGATAATAGAAGTAGGTTATAGTATTCTACTTTGATTTATATTGCATTATCAGGTTAACCTATCACAGATTTTCTACACGTCGCAGGAGCAGGACTTTTCTCATGAGATTGAACCCATATGTTGGAATAAATGGACACGGATGTGGTTCTGCCAAAGCAATATTGGGATATAGACCTCATGCCTAAGGACTCATAATTCACTCCACCAGCTTCACCATATCCGAAAGCAGATCAAGTCCCAAGCGATCAAGGAGACACTGAAATCCTTGAGGACAATCCAAAAGTGGATGTGCACAACATATCCTTTGACGAGTCACAACGCAAAGTTGTGCAATCAGACAGAGTGCCCACTCCGGATGTCGATGTATCCCTTGCGCAGTTTGAAGAACAAGTGATCATTTCCGATGTGTGCAGACATCCAACTGCATTGGTCGATGCTACAAAGGCATATGTCGAAGCCACCAGCTCAAGTGTGAGATTCTTGATAGCGGAGAACAAGCGCATGGCTAAGGAGTTGCAAGCATCCACGTAGGGAGAAGAGCAAGTTATAGCATCTACTAGAGCAGAGTTGAATAAAGAAATACTTGATGAAGTATCGTCTCTCGAGACAATCATGCGGAAGTTGTACTTCAAGTTCGTCACCGTGCATAAGTCAGTAGTCCATCTTAATGGTTGGCAGTGGCATTGTGCAAGGAGAGCACACATCTTGATAGACATACACATTGTTGTCAATCACATGCAGATATGGACAATGAGGTACAAGGGAGTCTCGTTGTACTTGCCAAAGGCAGTTTAGTTGAAGGCATGCATCCGGAGTTAGATCTAGAACTATGAGGAACTCCCACAGCTCATCACCAGCTTACAGGCTTCACATGCACAAGTGTTCAAGAGTATAGATATCATTGTGCGTAGGCATGTGATCCCATCCATTGGCACACTCACCGAGGCGAGAGCAAAGAACCAATTTTGACTGGATTTTGACATGTACTTCGAGTAGTTGATGCGCATAGCCACCAGTGCAGATTTGCAAATGAGCGCAGACACTATCCACCAATATGTCACTGGTCCGGTGGCACTCAAGACCATGATGCGCATGTTATCTGATGTGTTGGACAAAGGTGCCAAATCAGTGTACTCGAATGCAACAGAGGCAAGAGTTCTCTTTCATAAGGATGTCACCACAGAGTACGTGGACACCATAACAGACTACCAAGCTTGGCATCAGTTCGCCACCATCGATCATCAAGAGGATGTCGACGAGTTAGTCTTCCCACGATTGTCTGAGTCTTAGTGATTTGCATGGCTTACTCAAGCCCATTTTTGTCTCACATGGGTACATGTGTAGATTGTATTGTAAACATGTTGTAAATTGAAAGACCAAGTGTTAATAGTAGAATGTAAGCAGTCATCTGTAAGTTGAAGAGTCATGAGGGTAGTTGAAGAGTCACAAAGGGGAACGTCAAGGGTCACCCCACCTTTTTTGTATATAGAACCTCATAACTCATTGTAGAGGCTTTTGGGAGCCAAGCTTCTAATAGATATAAGTTATAACTTATAGAAAGCTTGAAGTGTCTTGTAATGAGCCTTAGCTTCTCCACAGTGCAGAGCTAGTACATCTCTTTAGAGGAGCAGGCGGAAGTAACTGTAATGTTCTGCTATCGGGGCTAGTGATTGTCATGGTTGTATATATGCTTGGATCTTTCACTCCTTTAATATAACAGAGCCAACACGTTTCACGCATATATTTTTATTGTATTTCAACTATCCTGGTTACTCTAATGATGTATGTAGTTGTAATTTACGCATGTATGTATGGACTATTTCGTATGTGTTTGTATGAATCTTATCGAAGTGTGTTGTTGGTATAACTCATCACTTTGGATCTTCGGCTATCCTGCTTTCCATATTGTGACGTATTTCAACTCGTGTGTTCCCTTTCAAGATGTGTTATCACAGGCTTCTAAGGGGCGCACTCTTCTCCCCTTCTGTGTGTTAGAATCTTTCAGACACCTTTCTTGACTTGCTACAAGGTCACACCCTTTCTTCCAACTAGGACATCTTACTTACCTCTGCGCGCAACGCAGTCAACGCGATACTGTACTACCCACTGTTGGGGCTCCTACTCCAAACGGTCTAAGGTCTAGTTGGGACTTCTTACCGGGGAGATCCCCTGACATGTTGGCGGGTCCAACACCAGTAATCATCAAAACGCCACCAAGACCCTCATCAAGTTGTCTACAAAATAAGGTAGCTCAAAGAACCTCAAGATTACATCATCTTGGAGAAGGTCGAAACCCTAGAAGCAGTTTTGATCGACACTACAAAAGAAGGCAAAGCATATTAAAGGCAAGAAGGTATTTTCATTATCTTTAAGGCTATAAATCAAGCAAGGATCATCCCCTTGCCCTAGAATAAGATCATCTAAAGAAGAAACAAATCATCCTTATCAAAAGGAGCAACATTTTCTATTGAAGAAAGGCTTTTTCATTTAAAAGAAGATCATCCAAGAGGAAGCTCTAATACATCTTCTTCAACCATCATCAAAGTGATCAAGTAGAAGAATTCATCTTCACTTGTCAAGTAAGTATCTTTCATTCTATAATCAAGTTTGGTTAAATGACTTCATGATTGCAATGAAATCTATAGGTTGGATGGGCCATCGAAAGTCCTTGCATGGAATAAGAAGGATTGCCATAATCCTCATAGATAAGAAAAATTCAGTGAACATATAATGGAAAAAGTCCTACTTTGAATTCATGGGAGGAAACTCTTAAAGGTCCTCTCATCCCTATGTAGCAAGAAATGAAAAACAAAAGAGATATATGAAATGATAGAAGATATACTCTATGAAATGAAGTGAAGAAGGTGATATCACTTAGACTTGATTGAAAGTATCAAAGAATGAAGGAATATCTTCATGAGATCTCAATTGGGAGATCTTGGAAAGATGATAAGAAGATAATCATCATTAATTTAACTGATAAGTGAGGTAACAAATGTCCATGAACAAGAAGGTTACCTCATTCGACAACTTGTGGTCTCTATGTTAGATAGAAAAAGACACGTTGAGGGCAAAAGTGTTGAAGGTTAAGGGACTCAAACATGTGCAGAAAGGAAAGAGAAGTTTGGTCCTCAAACAAGATAGAATGGTATAGATAAGATTCAATGCTATGGAAATATGGAGGAAGCTAAAGAAAAAGGGCCAAGGAAAGAGGGAGTAACAAATCTATAATATGATCGAGATGGTATTCCTCACAAAAGGGTCCTATCATAAGCTTCTAAATATTGTGTTATAGATATGACCATGATAATAAGATGCATCATGGCATCATGAAAACATTAGAAACAAGAGCTCGTGACATCACCATGGGAATCGTGAAGAACAAAAATCCATGGCAATCAAACATGAAGGATATAGCTATTAACCTCATTGGACATTGAAGGAAAGGAAGAAGTCATCCAGGAAAAGGCTCATCATACAAAAAGGAAACATCTACCAGATGAGGATATGCAAGATCCTCAAGGTTCTCTAATAGAATCCTTATCAGAGGGTTCACAAATCTAGAGAAGAAGCAAGTGTTTCATCAGAAACTCCAACTTATGGAATTCATGCTATGATGGTGTGATGACATGATAAATGAAGCATATCAAGGGATTGAATATCTTTTCAATCGAGGAAGTTGTTGGAAGAAGTCTAGATGACCTAAAGATAAAATGAGGTATATATGCTTGTGTTTAATATTATAATGTCATGTCATATGGTTGCAGGTAACATGGATCATTACTTCTATTTTAAGAAGCATGATCAAGAGAAAAAGGATCTCCTCCTCTGAAGGATGCAGGAAGGCATAAGTCACACTAGATGAAATCAACATAATATGTGGGTGACTACAATTAAGAAACTCTGATTGAAAACTTCTAGGAATGGAATGCGTGAGGAAGGAAGAGATTGTGAGATATGCAACCATGATGAAGGAAAACAACATCCAAAAGATCAAGAATATTTAACCATAAAATCTCTTGGAAAGATATGAAGACTCTGATGAAAGTCTGGAAAAAATGAAGACCCTTGACAATGGATATCTTTGGGAGTTGTGTCAACATGTATGCAAGATGTTGATACCTATAGGAAGATGTCATGATGAAGAACCGTCTCGAAAGGTACACTCTGATTTAATGTTATGTTTTGATTTCTTGAATAATATTTGGATGAGTTCATGTAGGGCTAGTAGAACAAGGGTTGTAAGCACAAGTACAACTAGCATTGATGTGGTGGATGCACATTCCTGAAAGAAGCATGATGAGAAAGAAGTAGTCATATGAAGAAGGTTCCAGATATATACCAAGAAGGCCACTTTCCATGAAGAAAGGAATGACATGAAGAACCAAGAAGGAAAGTGATCAATGGCTAATGCCATACAAGGAAGAAGCTTAACTGAATTTCATGACATCAAGAAAAGAAGTTGATCAAGCAGCTGAAGGACCCATGAAGAACAAGTTGTCTATGAAAAGGAGAGTCCCTTGTTAAAAGGGATCTCTAACAGGTCCCTGATCAAGAGGGATCTTGGATTGGGTCACCCCTGATTAAGAAGGAGTGACAGTCGTGTTTTTGTATTTCATGTGTCATGCACTAGACCAGGACTAACAGTGGTAAGTCTTAGTGAAGGCCATGAAGAGAATGTAGACACATAATGGATGTATCCTCCATAATTGAGAGGGAGAGATAGACACAACATTCTTGTCTTCACTTGAGAAGAAAGAATGGAGGATTGGGTAATCATATGGCATCTAATGCTCTTTGAGGATGTGTAGGCCATCCAAGTTAAGAGTAGGCAAGAGGACCGATATTCTTTGAGGGTTGGGAACCCAAGATAAGAATAGTCCTAGAAGGTCATACTTAGTGAATACCTGGGTGGTTATGTACCTTGGGAGACAATGATGAAGGTATCTATAGTCATTGGTCTCACCAACATTGTGCTCTGATCTAACGAGCGATAGAGTTGTCAATCAAGCCCTTGTTGTGGAAACAATGTTGGTTATTATGATGTTATACAGATGGATTACCAATATGATTCTTCTTATGAGAAATTCTTCAAATTGAGAATGACCAAGTACCATTATGAATACCTCCTTAGTTAAGAGGGAGTGTTGAAGAAAGGGTAACTAGGTTTGATCTTCATAGAGACATTGTAATTATGATTTATGTAAACAAGAAAATGAATTTATTATTTTGCTTGCTTCATGGGTTTCATGAGCAATAATTTTTATGTATAGATGGCTCCCATTGAGAGCCTTAGGATTTATCTTTAAAAGGTCAAAGAGTCAATGTCATGAAAAACCCTTCTTGGGCATGTATCAAATTTATTCGAGTCATAAACAATGTCAAGAATCCCTCCAAATGACAAGCACAATCCTCTTTATCATGTAGGCCTACAAATCGAATTAAAAATAGTGATGTCAGCTCAAATAAGGAGACACATCGGTTCACCCTATCATGTCGGCTCAAATGTAGAGGCAGGGCACTATATATATGCGGCTAGGGTCACCACAGAAAGCACAGAACTCGGATTCTCTGTGATTTACGGATGGGTACAGATTTGAGATCTTCACATATACATCTCTGGAATTTTGGATGGTAATAATAGTGAGACACTCGAATGGGTACCACAGAGGAAAAGTCTTTGCATAGTTGTAACAATGAAGCTCTCAGTGCAAGGAGAACACAATCATAGTCTCGATGAAGGTCTAAGTGCAAGAAGAAAACTCAGTCATAGTCTCGGTGATGAAGATGATCTCAAGGATCCCACAGTAGCACACATAGCCTTCACATAATTATGATGAAAATGTCTCATTGTGACACAAGATCTCGAAATACTCCAAAGTGCAGTCATGATCTTAGCATAGTTATTG
The DNA here is from genome assembly GCA_000404065.3 of Pinus taeda. NCBI lineage: Eukaryota > Viridiplantae > Streptophyta > Pinopsida > Pinales > Pinaceae > Pinus > Pinus taeda. The sequence goes on from APFE030623333.1 coordinate 94,179, forward strand.
TATGGATCTTAATGGAGATGTAGTCATAAGGTTATGATCTCGGTGAAGGTACAGCCATGATGAGGCAGTCACTATCTCGATGAATCTAAGTGCATCTCTCATATACATATCTCAGTATGGAGATCTCGTTGATGAAGACCTCAGTGAAGGTGCAACAATGATGTTGCAACAGTAATGAAGATCTCGGTGGTGCAATAGTGATGGCCTCAGTGGTGCAGCAATGATGATGATCTCAGCAATGACAAAGAAGAGGATTGGTGTCTTGGTCTTGAAGTGGCATAATAGGTCAAGGGTCATGGTCTTGGTATTCGTCAATTGGAATCTCTATAAGAAGAATTTTGTGTGTGTTTTCCTCTCAAAGAATGAGAAGTTTAGGCCCTAGCAGAAAGCCAACATCTTGCGTCCTTGTCTCTTATGTTTTGGTAGCTATGTGATGAACTAAGAAGACACACTCTAATAATATCAAAAAAGATTGTGCTAATAATAAAAGGTTAAAAATGCCTCACAAATAGTTATCATGGAAAGAAGAATCTCATTAACTCTAATTGCCCTAAATTCTTCAACACTACAAATGGCCATACTTGAAGAGTGGAAGTTGACGGAAGATACCATGAAGCATCTATACAATGAGGTGGTTCTCCTACATGAGGTGGTGGTGCCCTTGGTTCAAATTCAAAAGAAATATCAAGAGATCCTAAAGGTTACAAGCACAGTTGTTGATTTGATGCAGGATTGGGGCATTAAATATCTTAACATCTTAAGAGGTTGGTCAAGAAAGACGGGATAGCAGCTAAGGTGGAAAAAGCACAGTTAAGGCTACATACTCAAAATTACACCCATCTTGGTGAACACCATAATTGCCTATGTTTGACTACATAGTAGTTTGGAGTCCCAAGTATGGAAACATAGAATACCTTATGTGAGTTCACTTGGAAAGATAAGGGGTAAAGATGTCGTCATGGAGTTAAAAGAGTTCATTGAACAAATCAAGCTAGCAATAAATCAAAAAGGCTTGGAGGTGATGAATGTTGTTCTACAGTGTGCAATTGAGGCAGCTAAGATTCACATGAAGTTATCCAAGGTGTGGAGTAGAGTACAGTGAAACTCCAAATCTATATTATCAGATGCATTGGAGGTAAAGATGTGGTACATTGCAAAGCTACTAATCAGAGTTAAAGTTATCGCAGTAGAGTTCAAAGCATGGCACTCTTACATCACAAATGAACTCCATTCTCAAGCCATTGATTTTTCCTTTTCTCTATGAGAAATTTTGTATTATTACAGTTTTTTCCTATACGACCACCATTTTGATGTAATTTGTCTTCTATGAATAAGAAGTCCAAGGGACACGTGGGATATGAAGAGTCACATAGAAGTCCATAGGCTATGGAAGTCAGAGTCATGAAAAAGCTCAAGGGTCATTATCATTTGTTATAAATAACCTTGCATAACTCCAGCAAAGGGCTTGTACTTTTAAAGATTTGGCCTTGGTTTCTCTAGTGGTGCATAAGGGAGAAGATCACTCTTTTGGAGAAGCAAGTTGTAGCTTCATGTTCCACTATTGGAGCTAATGTTTCATCAATGTAACAATGTACTTGGATCTTTCATTCATTATCAGAAGCTCTCAGAGCCGATACTCTTTCATGCATATATCGTAAATGTTGTAAGACTATTTTTTAGATGTTTGTGGTATATGTTGTATTATGCATACTAAAGAAAATGAATTGTTTCATTGTTTTAGTTATGAATCTTGTTGAATGAGTGTTGTTATGTGTTTATATGGTGGTTGTTATCTTGTGAACTAATTTGCAGGTTAATCAACAGTGCTTTCTCGATTTCTCTCGCGTGTCTCTCTTAGGATAGTACTAATACTTTTCTATTAGAGACCAGTCATTTATCTCTCTCGAGTGGAAGCTCCTTTTACACCTTACACTTGATGTCTTACAACGCTTACATACTTGCTACCCCAAAGTTATGCGCATGATCTCATGTATGTTTCGCAGCCAAGACACCCCTTTAAGATCACTTGCAATGGTGGCCGGACCTTCTATATGGATGGGGCTCCTGCACCAAAGGGTGTGAGGTCTAATTGGGACTTCACATCGGGGAGACCCCACCCCATGTATGTCCACAGCATCCAGGACCATCAACAAGTTCGCAAGTTATCCTAGGTAAGGATCTTGTTATTGGAGGTGTGCGCTGTTATAAATTATCTTTGAATCTGATTCACTTCTTAAATTCAAAAGATCTATTCACCCTGAATAGCGTCAAAAGAGAAGAGCCTTCCTCATCGATCTACTAGCTGACTCCCACCGATTTGGGTCTTGAGGCATCTTTGGCAAACAAATGGCTTTCCTTCACAAAGGAGCTTTATATCAATGGTATCAGACTTAGCTCCTCTAATGATCAGCTGGTTTGGAGCTAAAACACTTCTTCCAAAAGGATGAGTGCAAAACTGACATAAGAATCCATAGCCCTTTCTTCAGTCGATCAAGCTACTTGTCGGTGGAATAACTAATTTTGGAATTGGACATCCCAAATAAGTTGAAGTGTTTTTTTTGCTGGCCATGCATAACAAATTACAAACCTGGGAAAACCTCCAAAAAGGAGGTTTCTCTGGTCCAGACTTGTGTTGCCTCTGTAAAATCCAGGAAGAATCAGTGAATCACCTTTTTGTCTGAGATTCGGCATTCAGTATTATAGGTCTTTAACATAAAAGACATTTGTGACCAGCCTACATTGGAGGATTCCCTTCTTCACTGGTCAGAGAAATATTTGAACCCTCTCCCTCTATTTGTATCTTGGGGAATCTGGCTCAGAAATAGAATTATTTTCAAAAATTCTGTCATTAACATTCCCCATCTCTCTTCCATGATTGTGACATTGTCCAAGGAATAGAGCCTGAAGCAAAACAGATAACTCCAAAGAAGGATCACTTTCCCAATTTTATCTCAGAGCTGTCCAATTGGATTCTTCGATGGAGCGGCTCAAGAGGGCAGATGTGGGGAGGCCATAATTAAGCTGTCTGGAACTTCCTCTATTTTATTCAAAATTGGCATAGGGAAGGGAACTAATACTAAGGCAGAGCTAATAGCCTGTTGGGCACTGATGTTTCTTACTGACATGGAAAATATCAGATGCATGCAAATTCTAGGAGACCCAAAATGTCTTATAGATTGGCTGGCAGGAAAAGCTCACTTAGAAGTTCTGAGCCTATCCCCATGGATGAATAAAATTGTGGAGCTAAAAAATCACTTTCTTGAAATCAACTTCATGCATATCCAAAGAGAGTTAAACTCAACAGCAAATCTCCTCTCAAAAAGAGCGGGTCATTTACTTTGAAGACTGGGTTGGCAACTCAGTTCAAAGTGCACATACAATGGCTATCTGTTGATCAAAGTTTACTTACTGGTCTTTTCTTCAATGCTGTTACATCATAAAATTGTACCTCACATTTCTTGTTTTGCTCTGCAAATTTCTCAGGGTTAAGAATGTAGGCAAAAATCAATTCACACAGATCCAGTCCTACATATCTTCAGGGAGGGATATCTGCTGCACAACATACTTTTTCTTACAGCCTCTGGTTTTTCTCCATCAACTGTTTTAGTTTATTAAGATCCGCTCTGTTTTTTGTTGTTACATCTGCTGTCTCAGATGACAATTAACAGCAAACTGACTTTTCCTTATAGCTGCTCTGAAACTGATATAGATTTTACTTTTTTTAATTCCTATGGAATAACAAAAGAGAATCTTTTCTGCTGAAAAATAAAAGATTAAAAAGTTGGCCGCTAATAAATTAGATGTACTTCTTTTTTATTTAAAATATGCTCTCTCTCTCTAACAAAAAAAAAGAAATACACTTCTTAAAAGTTGATAAGCTTGATATCAATTATAAGCACAATGAACATCCCCAAGGTTAGAAGTGCATTTCAACCATTTTATTTTGGGGTAAACACTGGCCTCTTAACAACATGGTTTTAAAGTGAGTAACTCTCTACGTAGGTCTTTAAAATACTATAATCCTCAATACATTTTTGAGAGAATATTTTAATAATTCACTATGTTAGAGAATATGCTCAATTCATATCCAACAATACTTAGAAAGGCAACAGCTTGTCAACATGATAAATTGGCAAAGCAATTCATGCTTTTTCTGACAATCTGGTACAAAAGCTAGCTTATAGAGTTACATTAATCCTTGAAGAATTCTAGTATTAAGCCCATCAAGTTTTTCTCACCAATTTTTTTGTTCTTTTATCATGAGAACTTTCAAATGGACAAATCTAAATATCTTACTTATTTTACTTTTTTCAACAACTATCATCAAAGGTTATGAAATTGTTGATGAAATTGCAATTTTTCATTCCTGAAGTTGCATTTTTAAATACCCTGAAAATCCCGTTACACCTGAAATATACAATCTCAAATGCAATTCCAGCAATTCTTTTATATTTTTGGCCGAACTTTAGACGAAACTGGTCAGAAGAATATTTGTAACAAGATTAAAAAAAAAGTACTATGTTTAGAGTCTAGACTACTGCCTTTAAATCATAAACAAATCTTGGCAATTAGATTTCATTTCAAATCCATTTTTCTCAATCCTTTATGCTAATCCACTGACAAATAGAGCTGCAATTTGGGTCAAGTATTAAGCTTCTCTGCATTAGCACCAAATCAAATAAAAATACATTTCTCCATCCTCAATTTGTTGAGAGGAAAAAGAAAATCCAAAGAGACCCTTGTTCAACAAATTGGACAAAAATCTTGCCATCTGAAGTAGATCATGCAATATCTTCTATAAGGCAATCCCCACAAACATTGCTCTATTCGGCATGTCATTTACTTGTGATAAATATGAACTTATATTACACTTTAAACTAATGGGTTTTTGTCATTCACCCTTTCTTTTGATTTTGGATTGGATTTACATGTGAGACACAGTTTAGAGCATGACATATCCCACAACACACAGTTCTCATAGGCAGTTAGTGCAGACACCAAGCCATAATCAATACCTCAACCTCATTAGCACAGAGTTACGAGTAAGCAATGAACCCATGCTGCTAAGGAAATCAAAATGAAATCAGACTCTCAAATCTACGCATGGCTGACAGAACAGGCCACATTATTCCTCTTGTTCCTCAGCACCTGCATCATCCATCTCTTCGTCATTTATCTCATCTGCTTCAGCATTTTCTTCTTCTTCCTCGGGCTTTTCTGGCGGAGGTGGCAAAGTATTCGTCACTGCTTCAAGAAGTTCATCAACAGTTGAGCTTGACATTCTCTCTTCACAGTCTTCTACTATCTGAGTCACAATTAAATAGAATCAAATTTCAATATCAGAATATCCCACTACCCCAAAATTCGCGTGGTAACTTTATAATCTTATAACCTGATCATAAAATTGATATAAGAGATGATGGATAAGAACACCACCAGATGGACTTCAACAGCCGTTGAAGGCCTAAGATTCAGAACTTGAAGCCTTTCTGCTTTTGTAAGTGAAAACTTTTCAACTTTCAGCAAAAAGTCTTGCACACTCTCCAGAGTTTGGTTGCATGCTGCAGATTGAACCAGGTTGTCAAAAACCTGTATTAAAAGGAAAAAAACAGTGATGGTGGTTATCTTTCATTATATACCTTAACAACCCAAGGGAAGTAAAAAGTTACTAAAAACATTAGAATGAATTTATATAAATGATTGACGAACTGAAGGTTACAATATCTACCTTGCATTCAGAATGAGTTGCAGATCCAAATGAACCCAGGGGATCTTGGGTAGCTCCCCTGGACCTTAATAGCTCAAGCACTTCAAAATTTGATAATAGACCTGCATTAGCATCTTTTCTGACACAAGTAAAAACAAAGCAAATTAGGTATACGTCAAGTATTCTGGCAAATATAACACAATACGATGGCTTAGCATGTACTCTTTGAAGGGATGACAAATGCATCCATTTAAGTTAAATAAATCAGGATGTTCTGTGTGAAAGTGTGTATTTATTTTCTTAGTACATGAGAGTTGACATTTTCAATGTCACCAGCTTTGTGATTCATAGGAAAAAAACTTTAAGCAACTTTTCTTCTTGAAACTAATTTACTTAGTCATTTGAACAGAAAATCTTACATTTTCATAACGTATGGAGATGCAATCCTTAATAGACTGCCAAAATAATTATGACGAACAAAAATTTACAATATCAGAAGGCAGGGACTTGATGGCATCCCAATATGAATGAAATCTCCAGCTGCTATCCTCCTTTCCCACCTGAATGAGAACAAGTAAATGTTAAAGGCAATGTGATATATTCTAAATCACATGTTACATCCTAACAATTGCATTTGCATGTCCAATCTTTCTACCTTTCAGACCATCTTCCTTTTATATCCTGCACATCTAACACACCTTACCTTCAAAATTTAAATATAGATAGTTACACGTTTAATGTTTTCTACTTGAACATGAACAATGAGCTCTCCAATGTGAATATATGACATGAAAACTTCTGTGAGACCCACACTCGTAGCTGGACCCATGCACCTGGGCTACTTATATATTTATTTGACATACTGCCACAAACCCAAAAAAGATGTGCCTGCCCTTGCTACTTAGATAAGCTAACAAGAGAACTTCAGAGCAACTAAGTCCCTGCCAATGTTGGCAGGGGAAGCAGTAAAGAAATCAATGTCTCCACTAAAATTTGTATACATGTGAAAGTCAGTTTAGAATGTGAAGTAGATAGGTGTTGTATATACTATAAATCAGTTTGGGATCTGGTTGATGTTCTTAAAGAGGTTTGTGGAATTGAGCATGAATTATTGGCACCTCTGGTGTTGAGAAATGTAACTATGCTCGGTCTTCATAATTGTTATTATACTCGCATCATTTTATATTTATTGTAAAAGCAAAAGAAAGAGAAGAATATAATTTTGAAAGCATGGGTTTCAAGCTCTATTTTATTTCTGTCAATTAGGTCAAGCATGTTCTTCATGCTCTAGGATTTATTGAGTCAATATAGCCCTTGTCATATGTATAAGACCCTTATGGGCACAATGTATCAATAAAGAAACATTAAATTTGATTTTAGAGTGTCATTTTTGGACTCCCAACACCAAGTCTGTTGGGAATCATGATTGTCATTAGACCAAAACTCGTAGGTGTTAGTCAACAATCGCATCGCTAGAGATAAGGATCCATGAGAGGCAGTTAGTCCATGTCACGAAACACATAGGGAGCGTTGGTTTATCCAATGTCCAACAATCTCCCCCCCAATGCGAGTCGGGTGTGTATCAAACTCATGACCTACACTCTGATGCCACTTGTTGGGAATCACGATTGTCGTTAAACCAAAACCCGTAGATGTTAGTCAAAAATCGCATCGCCAGAGATAAGGATCCACGAGAGGTCGTTAGTCCATGTTGTGAAACACACGAGGAGTGTTGGTTTATCCAATGTCCAACAAAGTCGACCTTGCCAATGAAGTCGGCCTAGGAGAGGCCTATTTGACCTCACAAGTATATATTAGAGGAGAATTCGACCTTATGTGAGATCCAATTCAAGGAATTTCGATCTGCACTTGGAACAAAAGAAAAAGTAAGTACGAAGGCAAAGAATAAAAGGAAGAACTGTTGGAATTTCTAAGTTTGACACGTTAGAAACCCTTAATGCACTTTACTGATTTATTCCTACCTACTTGTTCTGCTAATTAACAAGTTATTTACCATGTAATATTGGAAATAAATACAAGTACATGCTCAACACATTAGAGATCATCAACTGAAGGAAATAGAAACAAGCACACAAGTGACACCGTTGTTTTTGGACTAATGTCCCAGGAAAAACCCAATGCGGGAAAACCGGTGCAGCTATCTGAGGGTTTGATTTATTAAGCAGTTTCAGAATACAATCTGGGTGCCAAATTCAGCTCACCCAACAGAGAAAAATCTCAGTAGTTCTGGCTTTTGCCCTTTGCGTCAGCTTTCCCGGCTGTTCCAGCAGTTCCAGTTGTTCCTGACAGTTCCGACTTCTGCCCTCTGCGTCAGCTTTCCCGGCTGTTCCAGCAATTCTCGTTGTTCTTGGCAGTTTCGGCTTATGCCCTCTACGTCAGCTTTCTCCACAGTTTTGGCTTCTGCCCTCTGCGTCAGCTTTCCTAGCTGTTCCGACAATTCCTCGCAGTTTCGGCTGTTCCCGGCAATTCTGGCTTCTGCCCTCTGCATCAGCTTTCCCAGCTACTGTGTTGATCCTCCCAACACTAACTCTGCCTCTCTGTTTCTGTATCCACTGCCCCTCAGCTGCAACTCCTGATCACTCTCTCAATTTTATCAGGAAATCCAGCCCCAGAAAGTCGAAATCTTGATCTCTTGGTGTGTTCTCCAAGTGACCCTCAAGCCTCCTCTTATACTTTCTCGTTGACAAATCAACGGCCGAGATTAAGTCCCTAATCAATGGCTAAGATTAGATCTGGCTTGATCCATGCCTTTTGGACAATTCTAACATAGCGTTATATTAATTCACATTAATATTTTAATTTCCCTAAGTTTAGACTTAGGGACTCCATTATAAATATTAATTATTTAATATCTCTCAAGCTGTTTAGAATCTGCCCAAACCCTTTCTGGGTTTTGGAGATCTCATGTGCCTTAGCCTCTCCAACAATTTTTGTCACTAGAGCACATCCGATGCTACCCCAAATCAACAAGAAGAATCCAAGCGAAGAAGGACAAGTCTGAAATCTTACCTAAACTAGCTCACACATACGAGATTTCTGGAAATTTGTAAGAGTTGTAGGGCCGAAGATTGTAGGCCGAGTTGCAGACTTGAAGCAAGAAGCCGAAACCTTGACTATTGCAAATAGGAAAGACTTTGACTCTTGTTGACTTTGACTCTTTGAAGAAGATACTTTGCAGGAAGACTTTGACTCTTTAAAAAAGATACTTTGGAGGAATGACTTGGTGTTTGGTGGAAGTCCTAGTCTTGTTGTTGGGTACTGATTGTCTCATTTTGATTTGGTTCTATAAGAAGAAGAGTTTGATTGGTTTTTTCCCTTAGGAGAGGGGTTTTTCACCGGTTGAGAACCTACAAATTGTGTTCTATTGTTCTTGTGGTCTTCATGTTCTTTTTTATTTAATAGTTGCTTGATAAAGAGAAGACAAAAGAAGATAATATGAATTAAAATTATCACAAACTATTATCAAAGCAAGAAAATATTTTCTGCCTTTTGATTTTCTAACATGGTATCAAAGATAAGGTGAGGAAGGAAAAAGGCAACTTGAAGATCATTCGTCATAAGGATACAAGGAAGAGTACTAGAAAGAATACAAGGAAAGGCATAAGGAAAGTATTTTTGGAACCATAATTGAAACAAGAAGTATCAAGGACCTTTGAAGTATCATTTAAGAGGGAGTAACCAACACCTTGAAACTATCATCAAAAGCAAGCTAGGAAAGAGACATATTGAAATTAACAAGTGTACCTATGGCATCATCAATGAAATCAGAAAACAAGCTTCAAGGGCCTTCAAATTTTAAAGCTTGGAAGACAAGGATGGATCTTATCCTTGCTAGGAACAAAGTCTTGGACATTGTGCTAGGTAAAGTTAAAGTACCTACAGCTGATGCTGGAAAAGAAAAATTCAAGGAGAATGACATAATAGCCATGAGCCTCGTTGTGGATTCAGTTAGGGACAATTTGATTCCCTACATATCAACTCAAGACACCTCAAAGAAAATGTATGAAGCTCTCTCCAAACTATTTACAATCAAAAATATTGGCCAAGTAACAAGCTTAAAGAGTGGGCTTCAAACTATCAAGATGACAAAGGATGATACTATATCTTCATATTTTGTGAGAATCTCCCGCTTAAGAGATGAACTCCAAGCAATTGATGAAATTATTCTTAATAAGGAACTTGTAACATCAGCCATACTAGCATTACCCAAATCTTGGAATGTTTTTGTTGTTGGTAGTAATAGTTGGAAAGAGGCTCCATCTTTTGAATAATTATGGTTTGCATGTACTCAAGAAGAAGCCTGACTTGCTCTAATAAACGGAAATCAAGAAGATGAAGAAAATGCTATATCCAATGCTTATTCAGCCCGTTTTAAGAAGAAAGGAGGTAATAAGAGACTTGATAAATGTTCAAAGAGAAATCATCTGACGCAGGAAAAACCTACAATACCCACAGTATGCATATAAAATGCATAATCTCATTTGTCCCAGAATTTCAATTACCCTGCCTAGTCAAACCTTCATAAATTAAGGTGTAAGGCCCCTTAATTTAATCTCATGCAGAAATGTTTCAACGACTATTCAATAGTCTAAACCTTAAGTAACCTTTCTAGTGGAATCTTGTTCAACCCTCATAAACTTTATTTAATCTTTATGCCCCGTGCATATTAACCATACCCTCTTACACTGGTCTCGGTTTAACTCAATGTTAACCACACCATGGACCCAGACTTGGTTAAATTTGATTTAGCCTTTAAATTCATTAATCCCGCTTTATTTCTATTATAATTCTCCTATAATAGAAAAATAAACCTTACCTTTTCATCTTCCCTCGACCTTTGCACATTTACCGATGCTCACCTTATCACATTCAATCTCCACCGTTGATTTCACTCCATAGGATCAACGATTGTCGCGTGATCTCCATCCATCCTCCGTAACCCAAATAAATTTAAACTTGTGTTGATAAACTTTCGGGTCCGCTCAGGGCCAAGCCATACCAAAAATGACGCAGGAGGTCAATTGAACAAAATTGATCTAACAGTCAATAGCGATATCGCACGAGAAACTTGTGCGACACTTAACCACCCTTACGAAGTCGATAAGGATTATAAATCCTTAATCTATAAAGGTTCGGGTCCAGTTTTGAGATTAACGTTCGATCATCTTAAGACCCAATATCCATTGGATATACGAGGTCATCAAATCTTACGTCTTGCGGGACTTTTATTAGCACACGGGTTAAAAACAGGCCAACCCCTGCAATTCACTGTGACGTAAGCATTGACTATGGGATCGACGGCTAGGATTTAGTGCGAGACTTCAGCCACGATCAAGGAAATTTGTCCTCTCTCTACCCCACGCAGTTGCTGATCACCATCGATCTGATGGTCCAGATCGATTCCCGCGATTCACCTTCCGCAAGTACTTGGATTTAATCTCCGTCGTTCATTTCTTTTACTTATGTTGCACGACTTAATCTTGGTCGCCCATTGCCTTCAGCGTCGTTCGTTGATCTTTAGATCCAATGACTCTTGTGCATCGTCACCTTATTTCTTCATCCTTCTCTTTACTTTGTTTTTATGTCGTTTCTTCAATGTTCTTTTGTGGTTTCGGTTTTCTTCAGGGTTCTAGTCCTTCGTTGTTCTGCCACACAAGTCTCTCCTGAGCTTAACTCTGTGTACTCTTTAATCACTGTCACTCCTGAACTTTACTTTGATCCTTCAATCGGATTTAACGATCTGATACGATCCTTCATCCTCACTTCTTTTTGTGTTCTGCCCAAACTCCACCTGCATACATATACTATGCAGAACCTTTGATTCACACATAATTTATCATTCAATACTCAAACCACACATTTACACAGTTTAGGAATTGAATCTTTGTGTGTATATATATAAACAAATGATTACATAATGAAACTCTCTGTCTCTCTGGCCTGATTTTCTAATCAGTGGCCTCTGTTTTCCTACTTGTCGTAGGCTTACAATCAAACCTATCTAACTCTCGACTTGACTGACTAACCAGCTAACCCCTGACTATGCCTTTTAGGCTTACATTTATACAAAATGATTCTACGGCCAATTCCTGGTTTAGATCCATAACCTTCTCAACAAAATCCTAAAGTCTCTTCCTTGTCTCTAAGGATCCTCTCTAATCCACAAAATCATGAACTAACTCATAATCTAAGTTTTACAATTAATTCTCAAATCTCAACTATCCTGATTCTCTCATGTTCTTCTACATTCGAGAATATTTACTAATATGCCTCATTATACTTAATTAAATCCCTATTCTAGCTTCTCCCATTAAAATCACTCAAAACCTTAATAATTACATTAATTCAAAACATAGGAAACCAACTTCCTTGAAAACACAAGACCCCCTATGTCTACTAAAATACAATGATATTGTTGAGCTGAATGCTCCTGCATCATCATCACAAGAACACTGACCTATCAAAAATTCAATGTTTCCAATGTCATAAATTTGGGTACTATAGAAACCAATTTCCCGAAAAATCAAATGCTAAAAATAAGAGAGAAAGAGACCATGCAACTATTGTTGATACTGATGAACTATCAAAGAAAGCCAAAGGAGAAGATTCTGATGTCAAAGATTTGTACTATTTGTTATGAATAAATATATAGGAAATAATATAAAATAATGTAAATGATAATAATCATAAATAATGATTAGTTAATTAGTAATTAGGTTGAAGAGTCATGTCTAAATGAGACATGACTCTCCATGAAGAGACACATGCTTGGTATATGAGCAAGCCTTTCACTCTGATTGTATCATCATTTTTATTCACACATTTAATATATAATATTTGTATTCTCATGGATATCTTTATATTCCAAGTCTTTTGGAGTAATTAATCTGAAGAAAGAACTTTATTTGCTTCATTTGGTATCAGAGTAGTCGATCCTTTGGCCGCTCCACCGCTGCAGAGAGCCGTGTTCTCCAATCTAGGTCTTTGACCATCAAATTCATCAACATTGTTGTTGTTGAAGTGTTCGCTACAAGAATTTGGAGTTTCTCCATTTCACTATCAAGCATTTGGCCATTTAATAATAAATATATATATATATATATATATATAATATATATGGAGAAAAAATAAGTAAGTCCAACAAACAAAGATTAAAAAAAATACATAAATAAATAAATATAGTCCGATGTAAATTTTGATGGAGAACATTCATATATAAAAAAACCTTCTACTTTATTGATAAAAAGTGCATCATAAAGTTAAGAGGGACTCTTTCCAAATATATTTAAAACTATACGCAAGAGAAGGAAGAGTAAATACTATTATTTCATTTTGTGGTTTACAAGCCCATGGTTTTAGAAACCCATGGTAATTTCCCATGGTATTTTAAAAGTAAAAGAAAAGCAAAAGGAATACAAAATCTCTTTATGTGAATGGTAAGTTTTACTTTTTATGTGAAAAACATTAACTGAGGTTTTAGAAACCCATGGTAATTGCCCATGGTATTTTAAAAGTAAAAGAAAAACAAAAGCAATACAAAATCTTTTTATGTGAATAGTAAGTTTTACTTTTTACGTGGAGAACATTAGCCGAGTCAAAAGTACATAAGTGAACATATATTTTATATTATACCCCAAAGAGGTGAATAGACACGTTTCACTAGGGTTGTAACTTTACTTTTCAAAAAGAAAAAGAAATAATATTATAAAGAGCAGTATTATATTATAAAGGGGTATTTAAAGAAAAGTTCAAGTCATAAAATTATTGAAAATGTGTATTATTATAAAAGGTTACATAAGGAGAAAATATCAGTTAAGAGTCTACGTTAAAGTGAAGTTGAATTAAAGTTTAAAGAGTTATATGAAAATTAAAAGGTAAATACAAAAGACAATAAGATATTTAAAAGAAGTCAATTGAAACAATATTTAAATATTCTTTTTAAAGTACAAAAGGAAAAAAAAATGTAAGTAGAAATATATAAAAAGAATATAAAGGAATTTTTAAATATTAAGGTATCGATAGATAAATTGGATATTAAAAAAATAAAAGGGTAAATAAATATAATAAAAAGAAACAAAAGAAGCCAGATTACATACATATTGGAAAGATTCAAAATTCATAAAACATTATTAGTAAAGAAATAAAATAGAAAATAAGAGTTAAATTATATATATTAGTTAAATTTAAATAAAAAGGGAAATATCAAGAAAGTCATTATGAAAACAAAATTTAAGAGGAAGTTAGTGGAATTAGGGTTATTTGGAAAAAAAACGTATATAAAAAAAAGGGTTTCTTTGCAATATGTTCTTTTTGTTTCGGAAAGATGCCCTAATTGTCAAGAGGCATTCATAAATCAAAACGTTGTTTGCATAAAATGTTACAAAACTTTTACCTCAATGTACCAAGAAATTGCAGCTAGAAGATCAAGAGAATTGCCAAATAGCCAAACTTCGGCAAATCAAGGAAGCCTTACAACAGGGACATAAAAATCGTGTGGATATGCATTACAAGGAAGTAATGGAAAAGGATGAAGAAATCTCTCGCTTCAAGGACCATGTTGAAAAATTACTTGCACAAGTGAAGAAGACTAAGGTCACAAAGAAAGAATTCAAGAAGCACTTATTAGAGCAAGAAGAGGAAACCTTGCGTTTAAAGAACCTTAACAAAAATTTATTAGAACAAATCAGAGATCTAAAAAAATAAAAAAGTCAAAACATTGAAAATAAGGTTGATGAATCAGAAACCAAAGAACTTTTATGTCTGAGAAACCATAATCAAAATCTACTCACTCAAATTAAGAAACTTAAAGATGATAAGAAAGCATTAAAAAACAAGTTAGAACAATTTACTCAACAAGAAGTATCAAAATCTTCCATCGTAACAGTCCAAGTTGAAGATAAGGGAACGAATACCGATTTAGTGAATATCATAACTCAAGAAGAATGCAAACTAATTGAAGAAAAGATGCACTTAGATGTTGCAGTTCAAATGATAAACACCCCAAGTGAAGGATCTGTAACCAACTCAACAACGTCGTCACCTGAAGAAATAAAAAAAATCCACACACTTAATAAGGGAAAGTCAAACCAAAAAAGTTCCCTATTGACATCCGAATCATGAGAGTAGACAACTCAACCATGCTACGTATCGGGACCATTCAGACCAAAAACAACAAACTAATGTTCCATAGAATAGTGATGTAGCCTCAATCCAGTCCTATGATGACAAGTTGTCACAAAATTTCAGTGATCAAAATATTCCACAGAAGCTTAATCTAGGATGGTCTGATTCCTTCTCAATGCGACAGTTTTGTTTGTTGCTTACAAGATCATATCAACTTGTATCGACAAAGATGATGGTTTCGAGATGAGAAGACATTCGAAATCGAAAAAGAGATCAAGCCTTTTTCATTGACAAGATTTGAGGACAAAGCTTTTTGAGAAGGCAATGTTATGAATAAATATATAGGAAATAATGTAAATGATAATAATCATAAATAATGATTAGTTAATTAGTAATTAGATTGGAGAGTCATGTCTAAATGAGACATAACTCTCCATGAAGAGACATTTGCTTGGTATATAAGCAAGCCTCTCACTCTCATTGTATCATCATTCTTATTCACGCATTTAATATATAATATTTGTATCCTCGTGGATATCTTTATATTCCAAGTCTTCTAGAGTAATTAATCTGAAGAAGGGACTTTGTTCGCTTCACTATTGATCCCTAGATCATAAGGATGCCTAGAGGACACCTAGATCCATGTTGGTACCTTAGCAGGAAGCCTAGATGGTGCCTACTGCCTAGATAGCTTGAAAGTTAGCCTAAATGGTATCAAGATCTCTAGCATTGTATATGTTGATTATAATACTCTTCTTAGAACATTTCAACTTGAGGTTATCCTTGTACTATTTGTACAATTATGAATACCTCCCTAGTTAACAAGGAGCGTTGAAAAATGTAACAATGCCTGGTCTTCGTAATTGTTATTATACTCACATCACTATATATTTATTGTAAAAGCAAAAGAAAGAGAAGAATATAACTTTGAGAGCATGGAATTCATGCTCTATTTTATTTTTGTCAATTAGGTCAAGCATGTTCTTCATGCTCTAGGATTTATTGAGTCAATATAGTCCTTGTCATATGTATAAGACCCTTATCGGCACATTGTATCAAGAAAAAAACATTAAATTTGATTTTAAAATGTCATTTTTGGATTCCCAACACCAAGTCGGCCCTACCAATGAAGTCGGCCTAGAAGAGGCCTATTCAACCTCACAAGATAAGTATATATTGGAGGAGAATTCGACCTTATGTGAGATCCAACTCAAGGACGTTTGATCTGCACTTAGAACAGAAGAAAAAGTAAGTACGAAGGTAAGGAATAAAAGGAAGAATCCGAGAGAAGAAGGACAAGTCTGAAATTTGACCTAAATTAGCTCACATGTTCGAGATTTCTAGAAATTTGTGCGAGTTGCAGGGCCGAAGATTGCAGACCGAGTTGCAGACCTGAAGCAAGAAGCCAAAACCTTAACTATTGCAGATTGGAAATATTTTGACTCTTATTGACTTTGACTCTTTGAAGAAGATACTTTGGATGAAGACTTTGACTCTTAAAGAAGATACTTTGGAGGACTAACTTAGTGTTTGGTGGAAGTCCTGGTCTTGTTGTTGGGTACTGGTTGTCCCATTTGCTTTGGTTCTATACGAAGATTTTGATTCCGTTTTTCCCATAGGAGAGGGGTTTTGCCCTAGCTAAGAGCCTACATACTGTGTTCTATTGTTCTTGTGATCTTCATGTTATGTTTTATTCGATAGTTGCTTGATGAAGAGAAGACAAAGAAGATGATATGAATTAAAATTATCACAAGCTATTGTCAAAGTAAGAAAATATTTTTTGCCTTTTGATTTTCTAACATCTGGAAGGTTCCATGTATGGGTGACACTTGGAGTAGATTGTGGGAGTAGAGGTTGGAGTTGTAGTCTACAAGCCATCAAAAAGGTAAAACTAAACGACATGTTTATTGGAAGAAAGATTCAGTTAAGAGGGAAAAGGGAGGATAGAGAAAATGCATAAATTCATTAACACAAATAATCAAAACCATAAAGGAAAAAAACATATCACTAAAGATATGAAATAAGTCAACATTTTGTAAATTTTCCCAACCCAGGCAACTATTGTACTAATATTTTGTTGATTAAATAACTGACAAATTAACTTTTAAATGTCGCAACAACCACATAGTAGTTGGAAACAATAAATAGCAGAAGTGTAAATCAATTATACATACACAGATTTTTCCTCCAAATTAGTCTATCATTCAACTAATTTGAGCTTACAAGGCAACATTTGTAGTTGTACAGTTGATATATTCACCCCTAACTTGAGGTGTACAGCCTACTGAAGATACTAAAACTGAGAAAACACAAAAACAACTATTGTATGACCCTATTGTGTTGTTGTGAAGATCTGCCAGTTGTCAATGTTGAGAAATCAAGGGAAGCTAGATTAGGGTGATTTCTCTTACTTTGATAACTACTTGTGATGTTCTTTTACTAAACTTGAAGTACTTTGTAGTTAACTTCTTTTTTACTTAATTATTAGTGTTCTTATCATCAAATAGCTACCAAACTATGAAGATCAAAAGAACAAGAAGACACAAAATATATGTTGCTAACCAGGGCCAAAACCTCTTCTCTTGAAAGGAAAACGCACAAGAATTCTTCTCTTCTTAAAAAATCTGCAAATGCCAGATTCCAAGGCCTAAGACCCTTGACAAGGACCCCTCCAAGACCAAGTCAACCTCTCCTTTGATGAGCTTGTCCTTCACAAGTCAAACTTGCTCCAATACTTCAGAGTTTGGCCTCTCTTCAAAATTTCGACTTCTATTATAGATGTGGCCTTCCTGTAATCTTGCAATTTCGCAAGTTTGAGTGGTTTTGGGCAGAATTGTGATCTTTTTCTCCTTCGCTTGGCTTGATCTTCCTTCCTTGGTAACTCGGCTAGCAAACTAGATCTTCTTGACCTTAAACTTTGACTTTTAGTGGTGGTTGCAATTTCGTTTTTGATGCAGTAAGAAGATGCCCTAATTATCTTCACATGTGTGGTATGAGACTATGAGTAGCTCAAAACAGTCTAAAACATTTGATCTTTTCTTCTCTTCTTTCTCCTTTTCTTCACTCTTCTTTTTAGTCTCTTTCTTGTTCTTCAACGAGCTTCTTGGATGCCTCTTAGTGAGGTCGAAGACCATCTTATATATAGGCTTTCCTTGGAGCTGAATTATCATCATGAGGCCTGTTCACCACTCCGTGTCAACTACCCTATAGCAGTACACTTTTTCACAAAGGGATTCCATCATGTTAGAGCATCCAAATCATCCTAAATTCATCATCATCAGTCGTCAGTTTGTCAGAGTTGTAAACTCATTCTGCAAAATGTTAATGTAAATGATGCTAGTAAGACCATATATGTATATAACAACCTAGGTAAGCTTATTATCTTGGCGACGAATTTCATCCTAGGAGGTTTTCGTCTCACTAATTCATTTGTGTTTCTAAACACGAATAATTAACAGAGTTTTTCCCTCCAGCCTCACCCCAAAGCTAAGGTGGAATTTATCATCAAGGTCTTAGGTGAGTCCTAATGTTTTAGTCGAGTTTTTTGTAAAAGTGACTTGGGAATAATTTAAGCTAATTGGCTAAATTATTTTATACAAATCACTTGGTCTACTAGATCATATTGAGTCGCAGAATTGGGTAATAAATTGAGAGTCTATAACAAACAAGTGTTCCTCCTTTGAGGGTTGAAATGTAATTATCTTGAAATAAAAAATATTTTGGTGCATAGTCCCTCATATTTAGACACCATGGCTAGAATATTAAAGGGTGGAAAAATAATTAATCCCCTCAAGTGTTAATTAATTAAGTTTTCTGACAAAAATAAATTAAAATCTTAAGCCATAAATTTAATTACTTAGAGTCAAAATTAAAATCCTACAGAAATTAAATTCTTCAAGTGGAAAATTTCGTGAGTATCAAAGAAATTAATTTTTGAAGGTCCCCCACTAGGGGAATATTGGAAATTTCAAGAAAAATTGGACTCTTGGGCCTTCATGGTTAAGTCAAAGTCAAAAATTTAAGAAAATTAGCTCAAAATAATTAATTTTGAGAATAAAAAATAGATTAAATGAGAAATTCAAAAATTCCTCAAAAATAAAGATTTTCAACAATGGAGATTAAAAGATGATCAAATATTTATCAACGGCCGAGATTACATTGACGGGGACCAAGCCAACTAGTCGTTATTTTCCACTTGGAAGATTTATCTATAAATTAGAAGTCATTCTACTTCTCAGGATATAAATTTTGTAAAAGCTCTGAGTCAAGCTCTATTACTGTAATATTTTTCTGGAATTAATAGAAAAGACTTTGGGGTTTATTCATGGTCGTGTTCCTCTTCTGTCTATGAGTAATATTTTTCTGAATCATGTGCCTAAATGCTCTATTGAATTAAATTTTATAATTTTTTTCATTTCATTAGCCATCACTTGGATTATCTATTTACATGGGTATCTTGCATTAGGTATTGGGTTTTAGAAAATGTTCTAATCTAATAGATCTAGTAGGTATCTCTAGATATTGAGGGTTTTAACGTGTATCGGGCCCTTTTTGAAGCTAAAAAATTAATTTTAAGTGCGCAGAGATCTAATCAGGATTCAAATCTTAGGCATGAGAGGAAGTCTTCGGTTGGACCAGCCAACTCCCAAGCTCTGACGCTTAAGAGCCCACTGTGTTAAATTTCTAAGGCATATCTGATGATTGTTTTGTAGAGATCTTGATCATGGCCCAAAAAAAAACTTATTTTACTCAATTAACTCCAATAATATTGTGCTTATTTGATAGATCTGGCTAATAAGAATTTGTTTCTACTTAAGTCACCGGATTCGTCCTAAACCCCCTGCGAATCCCGAATCCGGCGAATCCGACACGATTCGGTCCGGATTCGTGTCCAAATCACAGGACAAGTCGTGTCCGTTTTGGACATGTCGTGTCCGAGGGCGTGTCGTGATTTTCAGGGGCGTGTCGCGATTTTAGGACATGTGTCCAGTTTCCAGGACTCACTAAGCTCAGTGCGGGAAAGAAAAGGGCGTGTTTGCTCATTAATATTTTCATTCGGCAAGTGATTTGTGTTGTTGCAGCAAGGAGTAGAGCATTTTGGCAGCGTCATGATCAAGTCTAGGCCCTAGTATTGATATGCTATTCATGGTAATGTTAAATTCTTAAAGTAAAAGTGACATTCTCCTTAATTTTCATTTTCATCCTTTTACTTAAATTTTTAACAGTACCATGAAATGACTCAGGATGTTTGAGAGTGGTTCCGGCCTCATTGGATTTCATATGGAGAAAGTAGAATTTTAGATTTCATTCAAAATCCAGCAGACTTATCAGTTTTTCAGGATTTTAGGATTGGGGGATTGCAATGTTTCCTTTGAATTTTGTCATGTATTAGGGTATGGAACTCGTATTTAATCAAGAGCACCAAACCAAGAGCTTCTGAATATGTCGCTCCCGCTCCCGTTTTCGCTCCTGCTTCCCGTTTTCGCTCCTGCTCCCAAGTAACACTGTTCCTAATGATATGGGTCTGGACACCACTGTTGAGTTGGCATTGGCCAACATGGATTTCAATGATCCAGTGCTAGAGCCTGTTAGATTTGATGACTTA
>APFE030623333.1:114964-128099 GCA_000404065.3 Pinus taeda
AATAAAATATATATAACGTGTCCTAACGTGTCCTGTTCCGGGGGGTCAGCGTGTCCGAATCCGACACCACGAATCTCGAATCCTACGTGTCCCGAATCCTCGTGTCAGGTGACTTAGGTTTCTACTGATCTGGGAGCGGAGTTGTACGTGTATTCCTCAAATTCAGTAGATCTATATATTATTAATTTATTTGTAAAGATATGATAGTTTTGTAAATAATTTTAGCCTCTAACCCTTGTTTGCAGCTAAGGTTTGTGGGGATTGGGGTTTTATTTTTATACTTCGTATATATTGGGGTTTTGGGTTTTAAAATTTCATTTGTGCAAGTGGATTACAAAGCTAGATCTAAAGATTGTTAAAGGTTTCAAGGGCTTCAGGGCTTGGAAAAAATTTTAGAGTGTTTCTAGAGGTGGCTCTAGGCCTAGGAAGGCAAGATCCACCCTCTATTCACACCCCCTAACTTAAAGCTCAAGATCTAAAAAAGACGTCAAGATTCAAGATGATTTTTGCCATTTGAAAAGAAAATTCAAATCTGAAGCAAATTTTAATTTGTTTGGCAAGGATTCTTTTGTGGAAATTTTTTTATTTTTTAAGCCTTAGAGGCTACATATACCTTTGCAGTGGTTCCTATCTTCCCTGCGGAATCCATTCTTAACCCTCAACCCTCAGATCTACCATTGTTTACCCTGTCGTAAAGCCTCCTACACCCCTGTCTGCCTTCTGTTACTCTTTTCCCTGTCTGCCGTGAACCCTAGGCTCCCCCTGGCACCTTTAAACCCTCTACATTGCCTCTCTCTCTCTCTTCCATAACCTTTGTAGCATCCCTTCTTCCTCTGTTCAACTTAACGCAGCCCTTGTTTGGCCTGTCATCAAGCCTCCTAAACTCCTGTCATCCTGTCGCAGCTACTTTTGGCTTTGGTATTTGGGTCGCAAGCCCTTCCATCCTCTTCCTTGCCCTTAAACCTCTCTGTCGTGGCCTTTTAGGCCTTCCATCATTGACCGCAGGCTTATCCAGCCCTGGTCGTGAGCCCTGTGGGCTCATTGTTTTGTCTGTTGCGACTTTTAAGGCCTCAACGCAACCCTCGAAGCTCTCATCTCTGCCTCTCTTAGGCCTCTGAACAATCATATAAATTCTGAACTGATTTTTCAATAAATTTTGGGATAGTTTTGGGATCATATAATTTCATGGGTTAATATTTTTGCTTCCAGCAGAGTTTGGATATATTGCAGTGGTTGCAGGTGTCTCAAGCCTTGGAGAATTTGTGGGCTAATTTCCAGCCTCCTTCTAGCCCTGGGACTCAAAGGTTTGTATCATCTAACCTTCTCTACTCATTGTTTACCTGCAGCAAACCAATCTTTTCTGACAGTGAAAAATATAATCTTAATCAACATAAAATCATTCACATATTGTTAAATATATTGACAAGTCACTTAGATGAGTTAAGTATTATTTCAATTGGTAAAGATTTAGTAAATTTGATGGTTGTTACATCTGCATCCTGAGGTCTGAAATGCATTAGTGACAATAATATATTTCTCCTTGTTTTCTATCTGATATAATCAAAGAAAAGGATTTAGGCAAATCTGGAATGTTTTGACGTTTCAACATAGTGCTCACTGTTATTTTACTTGATAATGTCATAATCTAAATCACTGAATATTCATGCTCTAATAAACTTGGTTGTTTAAGAGATAACTTATTCACTTTAGTCATAAACTCATTTGTTGCCTAACTTGCTCATTTGTGTTATTCGGAGTCTGAGTGCATAAGTGGTTTCAATATTAGCATTGGATAAGAACCTAGTTGGGCAACTTGTTTTCCTTAATTGACTTTGAGAGGCTAAACATTGCAATGGCATATTATTTGAATGACTGGGAAATTGCTGAAAGTAAATAGGTGCTTTAGTTTCCTTTCTTTCCATTTGGTTAAAACATATCATGGATCTTTAGCTGAATAGAAACAAACATTTGACATATAAAGTTTTGGCTTGAGAATTGGTGAATACAATATTGAAAATATTCGTAATAATCTCATTGGCTAAGTAATTAGGTGTTTTAAATGTTCATATTTTTATGATTCCAGCCATTGAAAGAGCTTTTGGTTCATTGGTAATTGTTCCTAAGAGATTGATTGAGTAGATTTCATCTTCATTACATTTTTCAATATCTATTGTTAGCATTTTGGCATTTACTCTCATAGTTGTGCTTGTCTCTTGAATATTGTTAATAAGTACTTATAACTCAAGATCAGTCATAAGCTAAGCACTTGAAGCATTAGCAATTTCAATTGAAGAACCATTCTCTAATTTTACCTCGCATATCATCCTAAGCTAGTATTGCATGCTAAAACATACCTCCAAGCATAAGCTTGGTTGATAGAGAGATTGGAACACCTTTTCATCTTTGCTTGAGAAATCTAGCCTTTCTAGTATTTAAAACGGTGACCTTGCAGCCATCAGAGCCATAGTGTTTGTAGCACTGTAGGCACCAGCTACATTAGATTTCAAGGGGACGGGTCGTTAATCATACCTTCGTGTGCTTCACCTTGACTTCTCTCTGCCACTTTTTTTTTTAATTGTAATTTTATTAATGAAAACAAAATTACATGTTCTAGCTACTTACAAGAAGTCCATCATCTAGTCAGAGACTGATGATCATAAGTTCATACATAACTAATCAACTAGAAGATGAGGAGAAAAGTTAGACTTTTCTCCATTTCTTCTTTTCAACCTTCCACAATTCTCCTTGAGATGGCGTAGACGAGACGATAGTTAGCTGATTTTCTTCTGTTCTTGTGGTTTCCTTATCTAAATCTAAGTTATAGGAAGCATGGTGGCATTTTATTCCTCCATTGTCCTTTGCTTCAATTATCCTGATTAGTTGATTTGTGGGGCCATGTAAATATGTTGGTATATGTGTCGTTTAATCTTTTCCTTCGTTTTCCTGTATGTGTTGTTCTTCCTGATTCGGAATGGGTTCTTTTTCTGCTTCTTCTTCCTCCTCGTCTGATTCATTTGGGGCAAATTGCAATCCTTTTGGTTGCTTTCATGTTTTCCTCTTTCTTTGTTGTTCTTTCTTGGCAGCAGGGCACGTATTTTGTAAGTGCCCTGTTTGGCAACATATTCAACATCTAAAAGTTATGTTCTCGAAATCCAGGATTTTAGTCCAGCTTTGCTTGTTGTGCATCAGTTGAATGCGGTCCAGTAGGCCTTTACTGAGATCCACTTCCACACATATGCGTGCGAAAGTATATATTCATTCTTCCATCCTTTGTTCATCGGTCTTTATGTATCGTCCTAAGATATTTCCAATGGTTTCTAGCACTTGATTATGCCAGAAGTGTAGGGGAAGGTTATGTAGCCTCACCCAAATCGGCATCCTTGATACAATCATGGTGTTTGCATCAAACTCTGAAAACCATGGAGTGATGAAGAGCCCTGTCGATCCCTAGGACCATGGGCCTTCCTGTAAGATAATGTCTCGCTCTTCTGATGATGCGAATTTTACAATGAAGAAGCCTTTGGAGCAGAGGTGTATCTCACAATTTGTTGTCCAAATTTTGAAGATCCAATGAAAAAGTTCCATTGGTTTTGGCCAAAAACTGTTAAATTTGCATGAGGGCTTCTGCCTTATAGGTTGTGAAGAAATCGTTTGTTTGTGGCAGTTCTATGTTCAATTCTGGGACATAATTTGCCTACTCTGTGATGTATGGATTGGGAATATTAGGAGTCTGAGTTGAGCTTGTTGTTGTTGATTTGGGTAGCATCGGGTGTGCTCTAGCCACGAAATTTGGTGGAGACGTTGGGGCACATGAGATCTCCAATACCCAGAAAGTGTTTGGACAGATTCTAAACAGATCAAGAGATATTAAAATAATTAATATTTTTAATGGAGTCCCTAAGTCTAAACTTAGGGAATATAAAATATTAATGTGTATTACTATGAATCTGTGTTAGAGTGGTCCAAAAGACATGGATCAAGCCAAATCTAATCTTAGCCGTTGATTAGGGACTTAATCTCGGTCGTTGAGATGTCAACAGGAAAAGTATAAGAGGAGGCTTGGGAGTCACTTGGAGAGTATACCAGATGATCAGTCATTCTATTCTCTAGAGCGGGGTTTGCTAAGAGAAATAGAATCAGTTATCAAGAGAGCAGCTAAGGGGCATTGAGTACAGAGGAACAGAGAAGGCAGAGATTGTGTCGGGAAAGCAGCGCAGCAGCCAAGGAGGGTGACGCAGAGCCTGCAAGGGCTCACGCAGGGCCACGCAGAGGCAGCCAAGTGTTGCACAGAGCACCAGAGGGGCCAGCGTAGCTAACACAGAGGTTCCTAGACCTGATGCAAGGCCTCCTAGGGCTGACACAGGGCCAACGTGAGACAGAGAAGGGCTGACACAGTCCAGATTGGGCAGACGCTAGGGTTGCAAGAGCAGTTTTGTGCTGAGGAGCTGCCGGAAGGGTTTTCCAAGGTTTCATCTAGGAGATTTCTCTCAAACTGTGAGGTATAGCTGCTAAGGAAATTCTCTATTGGGTAGGCCAGTTACAGCACCCAAATTGTACTCTGATATTGCTCAATAAGAAAACCCTCAGATAGTTGCACTGATTTTCCCGCATTAGGTTTTTCTGAGGACATTGGTCCAAAAATAAGGGTGTCATGTGGTGTGTTTGTTCTTGTTTCTTTTAGTTGGTGATATGTAATATGTTGAGCATGCACTAGTGTTTATTTCCAGTGTTTACTTTGTAAATAACTTGTTAAAGAAAAATTAACAAGTAGGTAGCAATATATTAGGAAAAGTGCATGAAGGGTTTCTAAATTAAGTAAACTTAGAAACTTCAACATGGTATTAGAGCGTGATTGCAGGTCACAGGAGGACTAAGAGACATCAGCGGAGCAGAGCAATAGCAGGAGAAAACAGTTGTCCCGAGGTGACAGAAATTGTTTCTAGTAGCGCAGAAGCCAAGGAAGTGTGACGCAGAGCCATGCAGAAGAAGTCAGGAATTGCACAGAGCCTTAGAGAGGCCAACGTTGCCGACGCAGAGGGCCAGAGGGCTAACGCAGGGCATCCCTGGGTTGACGCAGACCCATCCAGGGTGACGCAGAGCCAGCGTGAGGCAGAGAAGGGCTGACACAGTTCACAGAGAGGCAGGTGTTGGGGACTAGAAGACTGCAAGAATATTGCAGAGTGGAGTTGGTGAGGTACTGTAGTCAGAACAGTACCTGACAGAGCAAGGCTAGAGGAGTTGTTACTAAGGGTTTCTAGCCAAGGAACCTGGATCAGCAGTGCAGTTGCACAAGACGATCAAAGAAGGGGGCATCTCGACAAGCGGCAGAAGGATTTCCAGGAGGGAAATCAAGACTCAGAGGGAGTCCAGAAGAGAACTTCTAGACGGGAAGTAGAGACTCAGAGGAGTCAAACAGAGAACTTCCAGGAGGGAAGTAGAGGAGCGTCATGGCACTACACGGGGTAAGAGACCAGGATAGACTGGACAGAGCATCGAACTTTGCAATCTGGAAGACCAGAATCTTATCAGTGCTTGACAAGAATCGTGTCAAGAACTCCGCCTTGAAGGTTATAGCTATCCCAATCGACCCTAATGATAATGATAAGTACAAGGAAGCGATGGCGAGGGCCAAGTGCATTATCCTTGACGAGGTCAAAGATCATGTGGTACCACATATAGCCAAGAAGGAAATGACAGTTGAGATGTGGGAGGCTCTCAAGAACCTGTACCAGCATACTTCTATGCAGAGAAGAATGTTGCTTGAGAACTAGATGAGGTCATATCAGATGAAGAAAGGTCAAACAATTGACTCCTTCCTTGGAGGACTAAATGAGATCCGAGATCAATTGACTGCTATAGGAGCGACACCGGATCAGGAGCTTATGGTGACGACAGCCCTGAACGCTGTCTCAAAAGAGCAAGAAGTGTTTGTCCAAAGCATCCTGGGCAAAGGGACTCTCCTACCTTGGGACGAGATGTGGGCAGCTCTTCGCCAGGAAGAGATCAGACGGCATTCAAAGACAGGTAGCAGCAGCAAAGGGATCAAGGTCAAGCAAGAGGAGGCGGATGTGGCCCTAGCATCTGAGGGAAAGCAGGAGAAGCGAAAGAAGAAAGATCTCTCCAAGATCAAGTGCTTCCACTCTAGGGAGATGGGTCACTATGCGACCCAGTGCCCAAGGAAGAAGAGTAAGGGAGAGTCTTCTGAGACTAAGGCAGCGCCAGCACGGGCAAAGACGTAAGTTTTGACAGACGATGACTGTGCCATGAGTACACACACGCCACTTGAGCAAAAGTGGGGAGACATCGAGCTGTAGTCAGGGGGACTACAGGCGATGAGGGGCAGGATCCTTGAGGTACCCAGCCTCTTGGAATAGACCTTGCTACAGGAGCCCCGATGAGGAGTAGCAGGACTGGCTGAGTGGGTAGAGACGGATGCAGATGGAGCGGCAGAGAGAGCTACAGTGCAGGAGTCCCAAGATAGCACAAAGCTAGCAGGTTGCAGCAGTGCGAGAGGCACAAGAGTGTTGCACCAGTGCAGGAAGGAACAGAGAGGTGTGCAATGATGCGAGATGCAAGGAGTTGTTGTAGCAGCGCAGAGTTAGAGTGGGAGCACTTGTCAGCGGTAGAGGGAGCTTCAACATCAGTGGGTGTCTCTAATCCAACAGGGAGGTCAGATTGGGACATCAGTTACTTACTTCTCAGTAATTGAGTTGCAGTGCAGCAGTGAGCAGCATGATGAGAGGAGGTGTAGTGCGGATGCAGTGCTGGGAGAAAGGACTAGCAGCAACACAGATGCAGAGGGAGCTGTCGTACAGATGCAGCAGTGGCAGTGGCAGAACCATGGGCAGCAGTACAGGATGCAGCAGTGCAGAGGATGTTGGGCAGGAAGGCCTAGCATCAGCACAGGTACCGATGCCGGATGATCGGAGTATTACTCAGTGAGGAGTATTACTAGAGCACAATCCTCGCTAAGAGGGAGTGTTGATTTGGGGTAGCATCGGATGTGCTCTAGCCATGAAATTTGGTGGAGACGTTGGGGCACATGAGATCTCCAATACCCAGAAAGGGTTTGAACAGATTCTAAACAGATCAGGAGATATTAAAATAATTAATATTTTTAATGGAGTCCCTAAGTCTAAACTTAGGGAATATAAAATATTAATGTGTATTAATATGAATCTATGTTAGAGTGGTCCAAAAGACATGGATCAAGCCAGATCTAATCTTAGTTGTTGATTAGGGACTTAATCTCAGTCGTCGAGATGTCAACAGGAAAAGTATAAGAGGAGGCTTGAGGGTCACTTGGAGAGTACACCAAATGATCAGTCATTCTATTCTCTAGAGCATGGTTTGCTAAGAGAGATAGAATCAGTGATCAGGAGAGCAGCTAAGGGGCATTGAGTACAGGGGAACAAAGAAGGTAGAGATTGTGCCGGGAGAGCAGCGCAGCAGCCAAAGAGGGTGACGCAGAGCCTGCAAGGGCTCACGTACGGCCACGCAGAGGCAGCCAAGTGCTGCGCAAAGCACCAGAGGGGCCAGCGTAGCTGATGCAGAGGCTCCCAAAGCTGACGCAGGGCCTCCTGGGGCTGACGCAAGCCAAGAAAGGCTGACGCAGGGCCAGCGTGAGATAGAGAGGGTCTAACGGAGTCCAGATTGGGCAGATATTGGGGTTGCAGGAGCAGTTTGTGCTAAGGAGCTGCCGAAAGGGTTTTTCAGGGTTTCAACTAGGAGATTTCTTTCAAACTATGAGGTATAGCTGCTAAGGAAATTCTCTATTAGGTAGGCCAATTACGGCACCCAGATTGTACTCTGATATTGCTTAATAAGAAAACCGTCAGATAGCTGCACCGGTTTTCCCGCATTGGGCTTTTCCGGGGACATTGGTCCAAAAATAATGGTGTCATGTGGTGTGTTTGTTCTTGTTTCTTTTAGTTGTTGATTTGTAATATGATGAGCATGCGCTGGTGTTTATTTTCAATATTTACTTTGTAAATAACTTGTTAAAGAAAAATTAACAAGTAGGTAGGAATAAATCAGGAGAAGTGCATGAAGGGTTTCTAAATTAAGTGAACTTAGAAACTTCAACAGCTATAGTTGTTGATTTTCCTTGGAGGATGTTTTTTTATGAGAGACCAACATTATTATGTTCCTGATTCGGTTTTGTTCCTTTGGGTAATTTAAATCACGTAACACCTCTTGTTCCTTTGGATTTACTTGATCCCGCTGCTCCTCTTAGTCTCAGATTGAGAATGATGGAGGTAGAAGGTAGAATATTGTAGTCATATATGCTTCGTTCATCCTGTAAGGATCTACCCCTGTAGATTAGGTTTTCTAGCTGGTATGGTTATCCTAGTTTATTCATAATATTCAGCTTCAGGTGGAGTACCCTATCAGAGGCCTGTATCCAAACCGCTGTTGATTTACCTACCGGGATTTTTAAGAAAAGTTTATGGTCTTCCTGTTCTAGGAATTTAAACCCTTTATTTGTTGTGATCTGCGAGTCTAGGGCAATCTCCAGCCCTTGTAACCAAGTAGCGTTTTGTTTTGTGTCGATCTGCATAAAAGAAGTGCAGGCCATCTTTTCCACCTTCCTTTTTCCATTTCCACAGGTCGTGATCACCTCTGCCCCTCTTTGTCGCGGTCCTCCGCCATTTCCTCCTAGACATCACGTTGTGGTAACACTCGAAGCCGGAAAGAGTAATATAGATTTGACCATATCAGGGGTTGATCTGCTACGTAGAACTCTGATTTTGAGAGATTTGGCCAGCACGGAGACCAATCTATTACTTGGTGCACCAGATCTGGGGAGTGTTCACTTATCCCCAAGAAAGAACCAGATCCGTCCACAACGAGTGTCGATCTACAACTATGGAATCGAGATTTGTATCTAAGTTCCCTGAATATTGTAGAAAGCAATTGTGTAGAAGTCTACCAAACTTCTCAGTGGACCCTCCTTTGCAATTTAACTTAGAGGCAGCAGATCAGTAAAGGGTGAAGCCAAATCGAGTATCGACTTCCGGATCTAGCCAGTGCAGGGGCCAATCTACCTTCTAGGTGATCAGATCTAATAGGTTATGGCACGATCAACGGAAAAAACTTCGATCCAGAAAAGGAGAGATCATCTCTGGCCAATGGAGGAGCCATTCAACCTCTTGGAGGTCATGCTCTGTTCCATGGCAATGTCGAAAGAGCAGTTGTTTGGCATAGACTACAAATGCACCTTCAGATCTTCTGTGGAGGCATTGTATTCCCGTTCTGTGATCTCCATTGATGCACAGATCGTTGGGCTGGGGAGCTGCGTCAACACAGAAAACAACGTCAGAAACCCTCACCATCTGCTTAGTCCCTTATTCTTTCGTGGTCAGTACTCGGCCCAATACTTTTTCATTCTCTTCACCACTTACTACAGAATTTAGGTTCAATATAGATAAAGATCAAAGGTCATACTCATATTAGACATTTAATTAAAATTAATCAAGATGTTTACATTTCACATACGTCTTAGGAATTGCATTCCATATAGGATAGTAACGCATAAAATGATCCAGATTTAAACAGGAACGCAACAAATTACAGAGATAACCATATACACAAAGATGCAGCGGAAATAATACTTCATTTCATTAATGTAAAATACTGAAATATGCTTACAACTAGAAATGGAAATAAACCAGCTAGGGCGATGGAAGCTTATCTCTAAGAAGAGATGTGCGGCTACATGCCTCTGAACTGTGTTACAATGAGGCTCGAAGGCCTATTTATTGTTGAGAAACAATGGAAAAACCCTTCACATTCCAAAACCTAACCCTGGAAGATGAAACGCCAATTGTGGGCCCCGTTTTGGGTAAATTGGTACATCAATTTCCCGTGGTCGTAACTTTGGCATACGATCTCCGTTTGACGCGTACAATAGCTCATTAGAAAGATCTATTCGAGCACTATCATTTTTGGAATGGGCAACACTGTTCCATGGACCCGTGTTGCCCCTGAATTCCCCAAAAAACGTAGTTTAGGGCCTCAAAACGGATCCGGAAGTTCAGGACCCGAAAAACTGCTAAAAATAGTAAGTTGTGCTATAATTAAGGAAACTGAAAATGCTAAAAGAGACAATGATGCGGGTCCAGATGGACTTGGCAGGTGGCCACCAATATCCACCTGGATCATCATAAATGTAAAATCCATAGTTGGTATAAAAAACATCTCATTCTCTATTAGTTATAATGATCTCTCTGAAATTCATAGGTCAAGAACTATTATTATATTTAAGGTTTCATTTTTTAATTTGCATATTGGAATAAAGAATAACAAATATTTGAGAATACCCAAGGAAAGAAATTGAACAAGACTGGTGGCAACTTTTAATGATCATGGAGTTCAAACATTTGTTGGTTGTGGTCCTTCAATTGGCTTTCACTTTCAAATTTTTGCAAATGAAATAATAGTTTCCCATTTTATTTTAAACCTAATAATTTATTGCTAGAAAAATGGAATCTTCTATTAGGATAGAGAGAAATGATATTTATTTTCCCACTTTATATTTCCATGGTGTGTTGACATTATGTTCATGTGGAAAATTTCATGGCGACCATGTATTCTAGAAATTTTCCTACATAACTTGTCCAATATGACTTGTCTTGGTTGTAGGGTCCATTTATTTATTATTTATTGTCACATCATTTTATGAGAGAAGTTTTTAGGTTGGGGACGGTGGTATTGAGGCACATTTTGATATACCACCTAAGAATCGCTTTAAAATCACCCTTCTATTAACTATCATTTACATTTTGTTTGGTACTAGGAATGCTTTTAACTGTTGATGTGTGTGTACGAATAATGTTCTCGAGAAAGAAGCCTACATTTCAATATGTCGCTAAAAGTTCCAAATCCTTATTTTTATTTTTCTATTTTGATTTAATATAAAATGAATTCCTACGCATAATAAATTTCTCAAATAAAAATGTTGCACACTAAAAGGATCAAAATTATGAGCTACAACATCAGCTCCATCTAGGTATAATGTCTCATTATGAGGAACTAAGAATTGTAAATCGGTGCCATCATCTCAGGCTATGGAGTCACGTATAGAAGAGGAAATGTCACACTTTCCAATGTAAATGTAATAAAAAATAGTATATATAGTGGAAATGTGAACCACAAAGGTTCTCATAACCAGGGATGGAATTTGACGGGCATTTTGCTCATCATAAGGCTTTTTGCACGTATTTGATGGCTGGAATTTGTCATTGCCCGTTTTGAGTGACGTGTCTGGAAGAGTGAAAGACGGATTTTTGATGTTTGGAACTTTTTCCAAAACGTTTTTACGCACCAAACGTTCTCACGCGGCAAGTTTTTTCATATAGCAAGGTATTTTTTGGGCAAGTTTTTTTAATTGAAAATATGCTAAATTCTAATCAGCGTTGGTATAGTTACAACTTACGCCCCTTTATTTTTCATACAGCACGGTATTTTTTGGGCAAGTTTTTTTAATTGAAAATATGCTAAATTCTAATCAGCGATCAATGACGGTAACCAATAAACATATTAAACATATTAAATTACGGATGGCATTATCTGGAATCAGAGTAGAGTAGGAACGGTAACTTTCCAGATGGTATATAGAAATTAATAGAATCACAATCCACCTTGCTTTCTGCTACATTTACAGAATAATGTGAAAGCCTTGTTAATATTGTTGGTGGCTGGCTTCATCCTTAAATTGCACAAGCCTAGAAGAGCTTTGCGCTGTCTACTTCCCTGACACTCTCTCAAGGCATATGCCCATTCAGACTTACCTTGCACGCCCAGTTCAAGATTGACTCCAACTGCTAGGAAACTGCAAATTTGCGCTTCAGGTTAGTGATTGATTTTTTTTTTTCTTCAAACACTGTGGGTCTGATTGCTGCTACCTTTTAATTTTTGATTTAATAAGTAATTTAATTTTTTATTTCACAAGAGATTAGATTTGTATGTGTAACTGCTCACAGCTCTTTAAAACAAGGGTTTATCATTATGCAGAATATGGTTTCTTGGCCTAGAAATTGACATTCCACTGAAAGTTTCTTTTGGTTTTCAAAAAGCTTCTGGGTTTTTAAACTTATTTTACAGCAAATCAATCTGTTAAAACTTCAACCGACAGTGATAAAAACAAAAAATTATTTTTTGTTTTTAAAAAGATTCTTGGTTTTTAAACTTATTTACAACGATAAATCTGTTAAAACTTTAACTAACGGTGAAAAAAACAAAATTTTAATTTTAATGACTAGATTTAAAATTCTTAAGTTTTAACTTATAACCTTTTAGGGAGAACACTAGATTTAAAATAACTAACCAAAATAGTGTAGATTTAAAATAACTAACCAAAATAGTGCTCCATTTTGACTGCTAAAAACAATGCCTTTTCAAGCACAGTGGGATAACCGACACACTTGGCAATACTAAAAGCGAAAATAAATCGACGCTTTACCATAATTAGAGTTCCTTTGAAATTGAAGCCTAAATTGATGTCACGTGATTTAGATTAGATGGTGACATGGTGCATGGTTAAGGCATTTTTTGTGGTAGGATTTTAAGTTTATATAAAGGTATTTTCTTTGTAATTTTTTTAAATTATTAATTTATTGTTATTGTTTTGCATGTAGGTACATTATTTAAATAGAAATGCCTCCAAAAAGAAAGGGTCAATCAACTATTAACATTTTTTATGGATATTTTAAGACATCAAAGACTTTTAATGTTAAAGATATTCCATGTATACCCGATTTGAATGATGATGCTAATGAAGATGTCAACGAAGAGTTTGTTGTTGATCTTCAAAATCCTGGCCATGGAAAGGAAGGACAAGATGGTGGATCTAGTAGTTCGAGGAGGAAGGCTTTCTTAAAACGTGAATTTCGAGAAGAGTGGATGATAAAACATCCTTGGGTTTATAGTATCAACGTTGAATATGGAAAGATTCGTATGAAGTGAAAAATTTGTGAGAAATACAAAGCTCAAGGTCCATGGGGTATTGGAAATGGACGTAATAACATTCAATATGATGCTGTAACAACTCATGCAAAATCTATTATTCATCAAACATCAATATAGTTTATATATATATAGTTGTCCTCTATTATATTTATATTTTTTATATGAA
>APFE030623345.1:0-29262 GCA_000404065.3 Pinus taeda
AAACTTTCTATCTAGAAATAGTAGCGAAATAGATAAATAAAAAGAACCTTTCTACAAGATGTATTTACCACATAGCAATTTTGAAACTGTTGTGAATAGCCATGCGATTGAATGAAATGTCCCAATGTTTGATTAATGTCAATGTCGGGATTATTCTCAATGTTATCAAGATATCTGTAAGTTGCATTTCAAAATTCAGTTAGACCATTCATAAAATACAACTACGTAAAATTGAATGTAAATGTAATCATGTAGAATTCCACATGACTTACATATGCTAACATCCTTAAAGGAACCGTTGCTAAAAAGTGGAACTTTTTCAGTCGTTAATGTTTAATTGTGGATCAGAGCACTAACAACATGTTCAATTATGTCATGGATGTGTAATCTCCAATTTCAATTATTTACCTGTCTAGGTTAAAGAAAAGATCAATCAATCACTCATTTTCACCACCTTTTTATAGTTATATCCATTCATTGAAGACTTATGGCATCAAGAACTTGATCCCAAAATGCTGGAAACACATTTCGGGAATTTTGGTAAGCTTCCTTATACGAAATGAGGATGCAAAGTTCTTTTATCAGTTGGATACAAGGAAGCGATTAGTTGAATTTCATGAGCAGCTAGATGGCATACTTTTAGGAAATTATTTGGATAGTCGGCGAACCTGTTTAAGTATTAATGGAGCTAGTAAACCATGCACATTTAAATTGACAATTGGAAGCATATATCTTTCTGTTAATTCTGAGAATTTTGAGGCATTTCCTTCGAGTGTGACTCCAATAGTCAGTGCATCTCAAATAATATCATTGTTTAGGATTTCCACCCCTGTTGGTCCATAGACAGTTGAAGGATGCATTTTCATTGTTTTGGTGTAATAACTGAACATCTTTTAGAGATGTTGATGATCTTTTACTTGGAGTAGGACAAGGTTTGGTCTTGGTTGATCCTTTTCGAAGTTTTGAAGTACCCAAGTTAAGAAATGTTCCCATTCCAAATATATCAGTAGTGCCATAATTAAAATCAAAAATAGCATAATAGACAGGCAACATAAAACCATTGCAAATTTTGTACAAATGATCTTTGTAGTGGGCTTTCCATAACATTTGATGATAAATATGGATTGGCTTTGGGTCCTGGGGAGTCCATATCCATCCAAGTACCGGATATTCAGAGTTAAAACAAAGGGTATCCATAATATAAGCACTGTAATAAAAAGGGGGAATGGTCCTGGTAGTTTTACGTGTATTTGATCTGAATTTGAGAATTGTTGTGGCTAATTTGTCGGACAAAATGTTTGCCCAATCCATCACATAACTATTGACTGTTGCTTCCATTAAAGGGACCATTTCAATGATGAATTTAGCAGAGTCATGTATCCCCCACATCCTACATATCATAGCCCCGACATAACAGTAAGGAGAAGACAATGAGTCTGCGGAGTACTTACCTAATGACTCGTGTTTGTGCTTCTCGGGATTCTATCTCCACTACTTAATTGGGGCTGATTCTGTCTCGTTTTCATTTGCAAACTTTTCCAGGAAGGCTTTGTTGTATCATTTTTCAGGTTCAGGCAAGTGATACATTTTCCTTAGATCATCAGGCTGGAACGAGCCAAAAATCCTCCCGTCAATTGTGCAAAATGTTCTGTTTGAAACTGGAATTTCCTCTACCACCCATCTCACTACGTCAATGTATGGAAGAATCTTTTCTCGTGCTGCCATTCTGTGCAAATATGAATAAGCTAGATCTTTGAGGGATGCTTCCGATTTTCCATTTGAGTCAGGTATAGCTTCTTCCGATACTTCCTCAAGCTCCTCTGCTTCAATTAAATTGTAAATGCTCTCCCAACTAGTATTTCCAAGGCCGAGGCATGTAGTGTTTGAGATTAACCCTTTTTTGCTTGGCACTGGATCCTTGGTTGGCTACACTACTATTGTAGGAGACGCGGCTGCAGATTTCTTTGATTTCTTCCCCATTTGTTTCAAATTTCTTATTTCCACAGAGCTCTGCACAAGCGATGGGAAAAACGTGATACAGAGAAATGCTGCTATAGGCAAATATGAAAATGAGAAGGAATTACGTCGATTAGCAGGTGATAATGGATCATAATAATATCATCGTGGATAAAATCTAATGAAAAGATCT
Organism: Pinus taeda; assembly: GCA_000404065.3. Lineage (NCBI taxonomy): Eukaryota > Viridiplantae > Streptophyta > Pinopsida > Pinales > Pinaceae > Pinus > Pinus taeda. The sequence continues at coordinate 2,150 of APFE030623345.1, forward strand.
ACTCTTAACTGCTTCATTGATTAGCCGCTTAACCTGTCAATTGTGGTAAAGGAGATTTTAAATGTCCATCATGTCGTTTATATGACGAATGATTCATTCAAGTGTGGCTTAGATTCTTTGGCGGATAATTAGAAGTAAACCGCAAATCGGCAATTAGTAACGTGAAAGGAAAGGCTTTAATATTTGTTTTAAACATTTCCAATCACTGAAATGTGATATAATGCATGCAAACCTTTTAAGTATGTTCTCGAGATATGCGCCTTATTAATGCATCGCAATCCAGGAATGGGTTCGGGTTTTGTTACCGTGTTAATGTGATTTCGCCGATCGCTGATTGCGTTGTGCCTTATCGCATCGAAAGATTTGAGTGTGCCTTTAATCATGTGTTGACTTGTTATTGCCGATCGCCGATGGCGATATGCTTTATCACGTCGGAGACATCAAGGGGGCTATTTCATTGTGCTTTGTGATTTTCCTTTCCCGATATCCGATTGTGATTACCTTTTCAGATCGGAGTGAATGAATGTGTCTTTATATATGTTTCATTTGTTATTGCGATATGCGATCTTGCGATCGCTTTATTGCAATAACGAAGAACTTTATAATTTTTTAAAGGCGCACTTTATTTCTATTCAAAAGGCTTTTAAAGTACTTCATTTATATTAGTCCTTTTGATAAGGGTTTTTCTTATGATGGGTAAATATCAATTTATTCACACATCTAAGTTTATTTTAAAAGGGACCCATTTCATATTATGATTTTGTATAAAAATTTTATGATATGGGGGGTTGTTGTACAGCACAACTAAACCCTAGTTACTTTGCACGTGTGAGAGAAAGATAGTCAGAAAGACCATATTTCAATTTTTCCTTGAGATGCTTTCTTCTTGTAGGTATTAGATTCCTTTTCTTTTTCTCTTTTACTTATGATCGAACTATAGAAGTGTGTTCCAAATGAGGTCGATTTCTTCTTATATATAGCCTTCTCATGAGGTCGAATAGCCTCAAAGTGGTCCAACTTCTTCTCATAGGACCAACTTGTGCTTGGAGGCTGACAACGACTTTCTAGACCCAAAATAATACATTTTACATGTTACAACTTTCCTAATAGGGTCTTATACAAATGATAAATATTGTTTGACTCAAGAAAAATATTCTTTTGACTTGAAAATCCCTAGAAGCATGAAGAACATGCTTGACCTAGTTGACCAACAAAATGGAGCATGAAACCCGTGCTTTAAATAATATTTTTATTTCTTATTTTTCTTGTAACATAAGAGATACATAATGACATGAGTACAATGACAATTATGAAGACCAAAACTAGTACATTTTCCAACAATTTTATAAGGAGCAGGTCCCCTAAAAAAATGGGTGGTTTTTTTGAACCCATTTTGGCAGTTTTCAGCACATGATTTTTGCTTTTGGTATTTTTGCAGCACACAATGTTTCAATCAATGGTTTTCTAATTCCAATTAAGGAATTAAGGTTGTAATCTAATATGGATCTATGGAATAGGGTTTTTGGATGGCACAAGAGCCTATATTTTGTATTGTAAACAATTAAATTTATTGATGATAAAAATTAGAGGTGAATCTCTTAATATTTTGTTGATTTTCTTGGTTTGGTTTTCAAGGGTAAGTCTATGTGTAATATGTGATTTCCATTGTTTTAATTTTATGTTTATTAAGAATCCGTTATGAAATCATCACTATAAAGGGTTTAAAACTTACATCTTGAATGAGGTGTTGTCATATATTGACTTCAAAAAGGATGATTGCATCAAATCCATCCAATAATGGATAATGAAAGCTTGTAAAAGTGCCTGCCAATCTTGGTATGATTTTCATGTTTTTATTTATTTTAATGAGCTCATGCCTTTTTAATCTACACAATATGGGAGATCACATCTTATGTTTGCTTGATTAAAATCATCTCCTTGTTTTGGTTCATTATAAAACTAAAACACTAGCATGGGTCCATTGTGTTGAAGAATGTAACTAGTGTTGGTCTTCATAATTGTACTTGAGTCATAATAAAATGTATTTATCAAAAGAAAGAAAAAGAAATCTTATTATTAAATAAATTGACTTATTAAAGCATGGATTTCATTCTTGGGTAAATTGTTTTCAGGTCAAATACTCCATTGAAGGATTCAAGGGTTTATGTAAAGTGTCCTTGTTAATGTCAGATTGTAAAGAACCCTTTTTGGGATTTATTTGTCAAAGAAGAGATTTATTTTATTGTAAAATAGTTCAATTATGCCTCCTCCACCAAGTTGGCCTTAACTAGGTAGCAAAATCACTATATAAAGGCAACAACCCGACCTCATTTATCACACACTCACAATAAAGTTTTCTCTACAAGTTATGGGGCCAGAAAAAGTGTGAACTTCAAGGAAGAAGAAGAAGAAGAAGAATGAAGGAGAAGGAGGTATACCACAAGCATAAGAAGTCGAAATTCTCTCTCTTTTTCCCACACATGAATCTGTGAAGTTGCTCAAAGGGTCGTAATTTTGTAGTTGTTGGGGAGGCCAAAATTCTAAAGTTTTTGGTGAAGTTGGGGCCGAAATTTATGGTTTGATGTTGGGTTGTAGATGTTGGACAAGAAGAGACTATTGAAGGTTACAGTATCTCATTGGAAGGCTGACTCAGTGGAGGAGGACGGTATATTGGTCTAGGGTCTTGGTCTATCTCATTTGAATTATTGAAGGGAGATTTCGTGACTTGGTTTTCCCCTATATAGGGGTTTTTCCCTAGTTGTACGCCTACATCTAGTGTCCTTGATCTTCGTGTTTTTATCTTGGTAATTGCTTGATGAACTAAGATAAACGAGGAACACAAGAAAGATAATAATAATTCAAATAAATCACAAGTAATTATCAACAAGGGAAAATCTTTCTGCCTTTTTTATTTTCTAACATGGTTTCAAAGATGAGGTGAAGAAGGAAGAAAAAGGCAGGTTAAAATATCGATTGAGGAAAAAGGAGATCGAGAAAAGGTCATTAAAGGGGATCATATAAGGAGATAATTCTACCAACAACAGGAACTATGTCAAACTCAATGAACGGAGAAAACAGATTAGGAGCCTCCAAATGTAGGGCTTGGAAAAAGAGGATAGACCTCATTCTTGAAAAGAACAAAGTTTTGGATCTCATTCAAGGAAAAATCAAGAAGTCTATAGATGAATCAAGTGAAGCAGAAAAAGAAAAGTTTAGAGAAATAAAAATATTGGCTATGAACCTTATAGTAGATGGAGTTAAGGGTAACCTAATTCCATACATATCTAACATAAATTTCACTAAGTAAGTGTATGAAGCTCTCTCCAAGTTATTCACAATCAAGAACATTGGTCAAACAGCAAGCCTCAAGAATGAAAAAAATATGATATCGTTTCATCATATTTTATAAGTATGTCTAGAATCAAAGATGAAATCTAAGCAATAGATGAAGTTGTCCCAAAAAAGGAGCTCGTAATCACTGCCCTTCTAGGACTACCAAAATCTTGGAGTGTCTTTGCATCAGGACTTAACAGTTGGAAGGATACTCCAACATTTGAACAAATGTGGAATGCATGTAGTCAAGAAGAAGCCAAAATATCATTAGTAAACAACAAGAGGGAGGAAGAATAAAACACCTTGAATTCCTATTATTCTCATCACAAGAAGAAGGAAACCTTCAAGAAGTTCAAAGGACCAAACAAGAAAATGGACCTTTCCAAGATTGAATGTTAAATTATCATAAGATGGGTCACTACAAAAGCCTGTTGTCTAGAGAATCGATGAAAAAGCCTAAAGAATTAGAATTCAAGGACTTATACTACTAAGTCCCCTCTATCTCACATAGCCCTCTTAGTCTTTTATTTTTGTTTTGAATTGTTTGGCTTTACGTTTTGATTTCTAGAGTTTATAGGTCTAATGTGTCTTGTTAGAACATTTTCCATTTTGATAAAGTTGTAGGTATCCCTCAATATTGGATTAAGAGGGAGCCCTCGCCATTTTACAAAAGATAAGAATCTTACTCCTTGTCTTATATTTTATGTTTGGTTTCCATCTCTTATCAATATGTGTTTGTATTGTATGCTAATAACCCTTTCTTTATATTTTCCTTGGATATGAAAGCCTACATAATACACAAAAGTTATGGAGGAGACTTCATAGAATAAGCTTGAAGCATGAGACTTCAAAGGAATCAAAGGGAGCCCTTCAAATTGATGCCATACAAAGTTTGTTAAGGAATAACTCAAGGTATGTCTTAAACTATATGCTTTGTTATAAATTTGTCTTCATGCAAAAGGTACAAGCATTCTTCTTTTTAAATTTGTTTTACATTATTAGCATTGTGCCTATGGTTTTGAATCATAAATATTCTTGTTAGGGTGATTAATCATCAAATTGAATCTACCCCCCTTATATTATTATTCTTTTGGAACGCTAAAAGGGTTCATTGTAAAACTCTAACCTAAGGGTGTGTCAATATTCATTATGAAACCCTAGTCTACTTAGGGTTATTGACGAAATCTAGAATTCCTATTATTTTGATGTTTTGGTATCGTTATGATAAAAAACCTAACCCTTTAGGGTTTGTTGTTATGTTTATGTTATGTATTGAAACCCCAGATATTTAGGGTTTGGTGAATTAGGGTTTGTGAACAAATCCCTTGTAAGTAAGATTCTAGGAATGAAACCCTATGTGTATATTAGTCCAATCGAAACCCTAGTATGAACGAAATTGTTGTATACCTAATTTTTATGTATTGATATTTGTGTTTACCTAGTAGATATTTTTGTGATATGCTAGTGCATGACCATGAAATCTTAGATATGTATATGTGAGTATGGTAACCTAATTATTGATGCTCATAATTTGTGAATACTAGGATTTGTAACAAAACTTTAGTAGAAGATTGATATTCCGGGATATAATGATATTGTTTCCAATATGATTTAGTTTTGTTGATAAAATGTAGGGTTTGAAACAAACCCTAATAGATTCTAACATGTATATTAAAATTGTTATTTGATTAAATATCTTATATCTAAGGATTTTTGTCTCGAAGATGAAATCCATAGTTTAGTAGAGTTTGTCATATATCTATGAAAGCAATATTGAGGCTCTAGGTATAATGAGATTGATATGTTGATCGAGTTTCTTTAAGTTTTAATGATGTGTTCTAGGTTTTATGACAATAACCCTAGTAAAAGGTATGGGTCTCTTATTATGAACCTAACTAGGTTTAGGTATTTGATGTCTAAAGCATTTGATTGTTTTTATGCTTCAATTATATTGACATAACATTGATACAATTAACTTCATGCTTCTATATATGTATTTGGTTGTACTTGCTATTAAAGTTTTGTAGGTACACAATATTCAAGATAATGAAGATGTCTGTATGAGCATGATGAAGAAAGTTATAAGAATGATGATGATTAATATGACCTTGATACCGTAAGAAAGAATAGAGCCATGAAAGACTCTCCAATGTTATAGAAAAAGGAAGTAGTTGATCTCCCCAGTTGAAAGGGAGGGCATATTATGATGGTCATGATGGATACCTTGAAGAAGAAATCAAAGAATAAATGAAAGTACTACAATGTATTGAGGATGTCTTATTGTTGCTGAAGAAATGAAAGAAGAAAAGTTTCTGACTAGTTGCATATGAATAACTTGATATAATTGGCATCGGGATGATTAAGGACCTCAAAGGTTTGTGTTTACTTGTATATGCATATTTGATAATTTATTGTTTCCTAGGGTTTTTGTTTATATAGATAAATATCTCGATAAGAAGGATGGACACTCTGGAAGCATGCTTTAACAAATGGATATATCTAATTTATTAGGGATAGATGAAGCATTTGATGGCAAATGCTTGGGAGGAGATATGGTCGGCCTATGTGTGTTGATGTCTAGATCCTGAAGAGGGAGGGTGGCATTGGTATTGGAGCTCTGATCTTGGATATGCACCTAGATCCTAGGGTTGATGGTTAGTTAGTAAGCCTAATGGTACCTAGACTGGTTGAAATATGGAGTCCATCTTAGTCCCACCCGAAGAGATTACCCTAGTCAGGAATCTAGTCCACAACACTAAGTGTTCTAGAACTCTTCATAGTTGATTTTGGAGATCTTCCATGTACCTCTATAGATATAGGTAATTATAAATACCTCCCTAGTTAAGAGGGAGCGTTGAAGAATGTAACTAGTGTCGTTCTTCATAATTGTACTTGAGTCATAATAAAATGTATTTATCAAAAGAAAGAAAAAAATATATATTATTAAATAAATTGACTTGTTAAGGCATGGATTTCATGCTTGGGTAAATTGTTTTTGGATCAAATACTCCATTGAAAGCTTCTAGAGTTTAAAATACTCCATTGAAAGCTTCTAGGGTTTATGTCAAGTGTCCTTGTCCATGTCAGATTGTAAAGAAACCTTCTTGGGTTTTATTTATCAGAGAGGAAATTTATTTTATTGTAAAATAGGTCAATCAAGCCTCATCCACTAAGGCAACCTCAAACTAGACAATTCAGCATTAACTAGGTAGAAGAATCACTATATAAAGGAAGTAACCCGGCCCCCTTTGTAACACACTCACAACAAGTTCGATCTGCAACTTCTGGGGCTGGAAAAAAGTGTTAATTTCAAGGAAGAAGAAGAATCACAAGCATAAGAAATTGAAATTCTCTCTCTTTTTCACACACATGTGAATCTGTGAAGTTGCTAGAAGGAACGAAGTTCTATAGTTGTTTGGGAATCTGAAATTCTGAAGTTGTTGGTGAAGTTGGGGCCAAAATTTCTGAGTTGATGCTGGGTTGTAGTTGTTGGAAAAGAAGAGACTATTGAAGGTTGTAGTATCTCATTGGAAGGCAAAAATGGTGGAGGAGGAAGGTATATTTCTCTAGGGTCTTGGTCTATATCATTTGAATTACTAAAGGAAGAGTTCTTGATTGGGTTTTCCCCTATATAGGAGTTTTTCCTTGGTTGTGCACCTACATCTGGTGTCCTTGATCTTCGTGTTTTGATTTTGGTAATTGCTTAATGAACTAAGATAAAATAAGAACATAAGAAAGATACAAATAATTCAAAGAAATCACAAGTAATTATCAACAAGGGAAAATATTTGTCTTTCTGATTTTCTAACACATTGGTTATATCATTTGACCTAGCATATACATTTTGATATAGTAGGATTAGATAGAATAAGATCGATGCCTGAGAGAATTAGTTTAGTTATGCTAAGTACATTCATTTAGTGTGAACTTTATTAATTTTGTAATGTGGGGTTCTAGAGTGAGGGTCCTGACCTAACCCGCTACGTTTTTTCTCTCCTTTTATGAATTTTTGGAGGGCTCTTAGACACTCTCAATTAAAGTGCATTTCCCCATATAGATATTGATATGAATTGGATCATTATATTATTTTTAATCCATCTTGATGCTTTCAAAGTGGAAAAGGTGGAGGAATTGGCTCTTAGGACCAATTTTACCGGTGGGACCCAGTTTTGCAATTGGGGTCTGAAACCTTCTAAGAGTGTTTTGAGGCATCAAATGATGTTTTTTGGGTTAAAAATTTGTTGTTGTAGCGCAGCACCATTTTTTCCTATTCTACATAGAGACCTTTCAAACATTGCAAGAATCTCATCAATCGGATTTTGTATGCAAAAATTATGCCACTTAGAAGTTGACCTTCCTGTTTTCACCACCATAATTTGAGAGGATGCCACATCAGCCCCCATTATTCATGAGAAGGGGGATAAGCACTTGATTATGATGTAGAAGACTCTAGAAGATTCTATATTGTAACTTTAGTTAAGAGTTGAGGTAGTCAAACCTAACCAGTATTAGGCTATCGAGTTGTGTTACAACTGGGCCACTAGGAGGAAAAGGGGTTCCTTTCTTTCAAGTGCATTTATTTTGTAGTTGAGAAAAAATAGTCAGGAAGGATAGGAAATAGAGCACAAACATAGCATGAGCCATGGGATATACTTCTTTGTACTTGCATCCATATTTCCTTTTAGAGATAGAGAGCAGAGAAGCCTCACCTTCTAGCTAGGTTTTTTTCACGAAAGGGTTTCTCAGGTCATATCTTGTGTCAAATGTGTGTGTGATATTTTGTTTCATTGTTCTCAATTTTCTATGTAATTTTTAGTTCACATGCATGCATTATTAACATTATTCTACAAATCCATAAATATAAAATGAAATAAAACTGTAATAATGTAGAATTTCATATTTTAAATACAATTTTATCAAATATGTTGTGACAAACTGTCCAATGGAATATCCATGGTAGTTTACGGATCATATCTAGTTGTCACCCCTCGTATAGCACAAGCACTATCACATGTTGAATATACTCAAGTAAGTTGTGTTTGGAAAATTTTGGCCTTGGAACCAAGATGTTGACCTTTTTATGGATATTGGTTTGTTAATTATATTTTTTTTGTTATGAGCTTGAATTTTGCACATGTGGAATGTTTGATAGTTGGAAGGGATTTGCGTAGCAATAAGAGGGAAACTCATCAACTAAGGGTTTTCCTTAAGTACTATGGCTCATTGTTTGGTTTAACTTAAGGTGATATATTGGTTTTCCTAACATAATTTCTTACATGTGCTGGAAGGGGACATTCATCAATTTTAGGTTCGTGATTTTTTAGTGTGATTATTTGGGTTTCTACACCCTTCTAGCACTCCTTCCTATGGCACTTATCTTGGGATTGTGACATTGGTATAATTGGAAGAATGAGATCTAATACCCTATATATTTAAATAAATAAAAATAATAAATAAAGTGAATGATTATAATAAATAAATAAAAGCAACTACTTTATTAATAAAAGAACAAAAAGGTTAAAACTAGTATTTGCGCATTACGGTGCAAAGGAACGTCGACGGCATTAAATGTGGGGGACGACTGCATTAAACAAAGGTTCTCTACGCCAATAAGCGCTGTATCCCTCTTTCGCTCTGCGTCTACGTGATCGTGCCCTTAAGCTCCCACTACTGACACGATAAACTTTCGCCATTGTTAGCGGTACATCACCACTCAATCTACTTACCATTGAGAAGGTTTGTCTTTTCCAATCCTCTAAATCGTCGTGTTACCTGACGCTCTTGTCAACGTGCGATGGAGCAAGTTCACGCGATCTTTACCGGAGCGAACGGGAATACAAATTTGATCAGAGAAAGTCTTGACCTTGGCACAGATAACATAACATAATTCAATGATATGGAATTGTGAGACACTTGTTCAAGATTATGTCAGGGACAACGAATCTGAATAGTGTCATGAGGATAAACCCCACAATAAAAAACACCTTCAGCATAATAAGTTCAAATTAAAAACCAAAGTTAACTATATGGTGAAGTTCCTTCAATGAAAAAGTATGTAATGCCCCAAATTACTAAATAATAAAAAATAAAAATAAATGGAGCATAGTAAATAAATAAAAGCAAATACATAAATTTGAATGATTTCATGTTTTTAAGAGGGATCCCTTCAAGTTAAACCATTCTCTATACTAGACCATACGGTTCGTTAGCCCAAGAGGCAAGAAATTGAACTAGTCAAGGTCCAAAAGGTCTAAGGCCAATATAGCCTGAGCTCTACTACCCGAGAGGATGTAGATAATATGCATCAAGACTTTCCCTATCTATTTGATCAATTTCTTTTATTAGTCAAATATTATTCACTAACTTAAATTAGACAAATGCATATCATAAATGGGGATTCTTAGAAGAATTTTTTTTAACTTTTAAATTATGACTAGTTATAGGTTGAGATATATACTATTTGTTGATGGGATCACTCTACATATGCTCTATGATCACTTTATTAAGGGTGTTATGTAATCTTAAGGACATATAGGGCCTTTTCATATGATTTTCTCATATTTTTCCTAGTTTTAGAGTCCAGTTTCTAACATTTGGGTGCCTTTGGAGAAAGATTGAAAGCTTAGTAGTGTTGATTGAAATAGAAGAACCAATGAATCCTAACTACTCACACAAAATTTTTGAAATTATACCAAGTGACATATTTACTAACTATTTTAAAATACCAATATAATCCACAAAACTCAGGATCACAATAAAATCCATGACTTTCATATAACTTTATAGATCATGATAGCTTTATATAAGTTCAAACCCAATGGGATAAGTTGAACAGTGGATGTCCCACCCTGAAACCATTTGTTGACCAATATTAAGGTCTCGTCCAAGTTTGAAACTCAGTTAATCTACCTAGAATGGCTTATGGATAATTGTGTTAAACTCACTCGACTAAAAACAATCCCTCTAACTTAACCCTAAACCTCCTCAATAACAAACCCTAAACCTCCTCAATAACAAACAAAAAAATTTACTAATTCTCCTAATTAAAAAAAAATGATTGTAATAACATAAAAGCTAACTTTATAATATGAAACACATTATATTAAACTTCAAAATCCTCATGTCCGAAGAAATTGATAAGCTTATGTATGATGTGTTGTGGTCACATCACTTATTCCCATTGTTCCATGATTGAAATTATTACATTTATTTACTTTTCTCTTTCATATAAAAATTATAAACCAAGGTGTCGCAAATATTATAAACCATTCTTCCATTTCATATAAAAATTCATATGTCCATGCCCTTTACTTCTACGTTATTGATTTGGGGTTAAAGGAAAAAGTTTACATGAAAAAGTTTACTTCAATTTATAATTCGTGTGGCCTAAATTTACTAAAAACACTGCTCAAAAACCGAACTTCAATCAACTCAAGGATCATCCTCTAACACGAATACTCTCTAAGTCGCCAATATAAAGCATTGAGAACGGTGGATGGGGTTCCTTGAACACTTCATTGGTATATTCGATCATTGATATTGAGACAATTTAGCATGTATCTCCATAGGTGACATTTTGGAATGCATGCATGATAATAATGTTTTTCTTTTAGAAAAGTTCATGACATCTAGAACTTCAAAAAGATAAATTCCCATTTTAAAATATGATTTTTCTTCTCAATACTTAAAAATGATATGCCAATTCACTAGATTTATTTAAGGATTGAAATCTGAGTGGGGTACTTTATACCACTTTCCCATCCTAACATTAGAATTTTGAAAGTGAGATTTAAACTCATAACTTTTAACATTGCATTTTTTTTACTAATTTGACCATCTCTAATATGGTGCATATATCAATTCCCAAAAAAAAGGATAGCATAGAATATAACACCACACATATTAGGCCAAAAAGCAAAAGTATGGTGGTTAGAAATTGGTAATAAGAGAAGTTACACGTTAATAAAAAATTTAACTTTTATTAGAAAAATATGACATTATCAAATTTGAGAAATTATATAGATGGATTAAGGGGGTCATTGATGGTTTCTAAAATTAACCATTGCTTTCTCAAGCCCTATCAACATTAAATGGCTTAAGTAAAAGCTATATCGCAAGGATTCATCGTTTTACCACCATATAATAATCATCGGGTCATAAATTCAAGCCCAAGCTTGAAGACTCTGTCAGTGGGAGAGATTTGATGCTCTATGGAGTGGAAGATCGCGAGATCGAGAGTCCACTAGTAAGTATAATATAATGTTTGCAGACCTTGTAGAATTTCCCTTACCTCTAATATTTATTTGGGATTCTCTTTAGAGCCAACCTCCTTGCACTAAAGCCCTATGGTGAGTTGTCAATTATGGAAACTTTTTGAAGGTCACATCCCAAAATTGCCACATCCTTCATATAATTACCATCTACAGACATGCATGATTCACATTATCCACAATGGCGTACAAACTTTTTCTCTGGATCAAACTGATTTAAAAGATGCTCTACATAAATATTTTGAGTGCCCACGAACACTCTATTTCAATCATGTGTGTAACTTTTTCCATAAACACTTGAAGATTTGGTCGACACCATACAATATAGTATGCTCCTTTAGATTAAAATGTACTTGAAAAAATGAAGTATGCATCAACATATACTCTTGAGTATAATTCACAAGTGTTTCTATATGAGATAAAACAATCATAAAAGTTTATTATATTTTCAGTCATTAACAAAGAAAGTAGAATTCGTGATGAACAAGTTCAAAACCTCATCTCTAAATAGTGAATAAAATGGAAATAAAAAATCCATGCTTAAGGACCACTTGTCATCATGATTTTTATGTTTACCTTAACATTTTCTTAATTTAACTTTTCCATAAATTTATTTTTTCTTTTCTTTTTCTTTTATTAATAAAGTAGTTACTTTTATTTATTTATTATGATCCTTCACATTATTTATTATTTATATTTAATAACATGGGGCATTACATGATATGTGTTATTAAAAAGTTCTCCACATGCACACATTCTCCTTGGGCACCCCCATTTTTTTGGTGTCCTTCGATGGTTAAAGATAGTTAAACCTTCTTCACACACATTTGTCTATGTAACGCTTCTTCTCTTTCCCTTGGTTTAATATGAGTTCACATAATGATATGTGGTTTGCGGGGTCCTTATGATTGTAACAGAAGATGTTCCACTGCTCTTGCATGTTCTCCTAAGTCATTGGCTCATGGTTTCACCAGTTTGGTAGTCATTGTACATGGGTCTGTGCCTTTGCACTTGCTCCTACATCATCTCTTGCTTCAAGGTTGTCATAATGACCAAAGTGGATTTTCTTGCACATATCTCTATGTTATTTCTTGAAGAACAAGTTGGTTATTACATTAGCGAAGATGCCCTAAATAATTTGATATATTTGGCATGGTTTTGAAATTTCAAATTATTTGACTACTTTATCTATGGTTTACTCCAATTTAGTTAGCATACTAGTAGGTTCTTTGATGATGTATCTACCCTTACACATTTATCAAGGGTGTACATCTATTTTAAGGATTTTTTAATGTTTTGGTTGTCCTATATCCAAGAGGAATAAATACCAGTGGCACACTCTTCAAGCGTGCACCACTTAGGTCCTTTTTAGAGGGATTGGTTAGTGTTGGAGAGAGAGCCATGCCTAGTAAGCTAGCTTTTTTTGGCATGGGTTAGGTACACATTAATGATGAGCCACAATCACCTTTGACATATCCATAGGGTGCACTTATTCAATGACTATCTTATTGTTATCTTAGTTGGTCAATGTGGTTCCATTGCTCACATGTCAAGGGCAGCCTCTTCCTTGAGTTTTTTGTATTATTTGTTGGTTAAAGTGGACTTCTTGGAGAATTCCTTCATTATTGAACACACACTTGGAATATTTTCACCCCTTTTGGGATAGTGTGCTTTGACTTGGTAAATAGACTATCTTATTATAAGATGGTTGTTGAAGAAAATTCTTGAGTGTTCCAAAGGAGAAGAGGACAAATGGGGCCTTGCATGGGCTTACAAGAGCATGTTGGTTGAGGATGAAGACATGTGGCAACTCACTCATGTAATCTTGTTATTCTTGTATTTTATGAGGGCAATTTGGTCTTGAGTGGCCCTCTTATGTAATATTTTAAATATTTTAGTGTTTTTTTAGTTTTTTTCTAAGAGAAATAGACTGGTCTAACAAACAAAAATATTATTTGTTGTAAAAGGAGTTGAGTTGAAATCAATATAACAATTTACTCACTCTTTTTTTGATGTGATTAGAATATGAGAGGCCCCCCTATCAATTTAGTTGAAAATATTATTATAGCAATAAGAAGTGAAGGGTCTTTCTTATGTGACGTATCATGATTTTTTTAGCTAATCTTGTTGAATATGGTGTAGGAAATCCTTGTAAAGAGATATGTTATGAAGGTTTAATTCATGGGTAATACATTTCCTTTTTTGAAGTAATTTAATTATGCTCATTTCCCTCTTAAGTAGATTTGTGTTTATTATTAGAATTGCTAATCTTATACCATCAATCTTAATTATAGTTTATTGTGGAAACTCACATTTTCCATTAATAGGTACACCCTCATGCATGTTTTAAAGGTTCTCCTTCATTAGGCTTCCTTCAAGCAATTTCTACATTCATGGACAAAAACTTAATGATATAAATAGCTTGTTTATCTCAACCCTTTTCTATCTGCATCTCAATAAAAAACGCCCTCTAAGCTTGATCCTTTAGACTACATTTTCCCTAATTTGTATAGTTGATAGTCTTGGTCCACCCATCCATCTCTTTAAAAAGTTTATCTAGACTTCCTTAAAGATATCCCCATTTGTGTCGAAGTAGAGACAACCTAAAGTGAAATAGCGAGCTATAGTGGTGATAATGGGAAGCCCCTTTTAATTCCTCCAAGGTCCTACTTGTATTTTAGGATTTGGGTTGTAAAACTAGCGATAATAAAAATCTTGAGTTCATGGCTCAATTGATTGACAAAGTATTTAAAAAAAAAATCATCATGGTTGTGGCTCAATTCATTAAGAGGGTATTTTAAGAAAAAAAATTAACTTCTAATCTTGTGGTACAATTCATGAACAGAGTAATTGAAAAACAATAGATATAACATAAAAAAGAAAGAAGTCTATTGCAATCACTAGTGCTAAGAACAATAGCTAATAAACTCTAACCATATTCAAAAACATTTACAAAGACTCTAGTGTTTTGGACCATTACCTATATAGTTCTAGTTGTGAGCATTACAAGTGACAAATTTGGATGATGCACCTTTTTCTTTACCTAAATCGTCCCCCACAATCGAATATATGGACTTTGCGGGAAGCCAAGGTTGCTCAGTGATCTTTTTTAATCATAAAAATCCAAGCATTCGCCCAACCCTAGGTCACAAATTGACTGTAATTAATTACAGTTGATGGATCGTGCAACCCACCAACTCCACACGAATTTCAGTGTGGCACTTGTTTCGTGGAACATTAAGTCAAAGTCAAATGCAATATATTAAGCATCATACTCCAATTTCTTAAGTCAAAGTAGAAGGTGTTTTCTTAAACATTAAGTCAAAGTCAAATGCAATACTCCAATTTCAATTTTAACTTTCACATTTAATATTTAAAAGGGTTGTTCACCGTATTTTTACTAAGATAGTTATAATAGTGGTAGAAAGGGATCAAAAGAAGTCGGGGTGGGAAACTTGGAATTTGGGGCTTATTGATTTGGGTTTTTTAAAATTAGTTGCTTAACATGTCATGATCAATATGGAAGATAAGTTAAATTAAGTAGATGATAGTGAGTGGTTTGGTCTCACTAAAGTTAATACACTTATTAACTACTATCAAATGTAATAGGTAAAACTACTTTCTTTTTAATATTAATTGGTAACTTAGCTATTGCATAAAAAATTATATAATATCTAGCAAATATTCCAATTAAATATAAAAATAATTTAACAATTTTTATTATTTTATTTGATAATAGTGAAAATTGGGAATTATCATTATTAATACAAAAATATATTTGGATTTCAATTTCAATCAAGTTTAAATTAAAGTTTTTAGCAATAATTATTGTTTAAATATTTAGTTCATGAAAGTAGTTTAATTAGTGATCATTGTGTTATGAAGTATTATGTAAACTATAAAATTCAAGATTCAAATCTTGATAGGTCAAACAAACAAACAAAAAATTAAACATTTTATATTTATTGTGTCACTACGCGTGACACTTAGTGATGAAACTGGGGCAATATTTTGACCATACAAAGAAATTCAGGGAAATTTTTCACTCGTTTATAATGTTCACTTTAGTTTTAAGCCATTTGTACCAATTTTTTTGGTTGATGTATTACCGCCGCCCCCGCCAGGGCTACGGGCCCTGATGCAATACATCAGTCATCCTCGCCTGCCTGTTCTATCCTTGTTCTATCCTTGGTGATGTCGTACTCGTCTACATGTTATATCCTTGTTCTATCCTTGGTGATTATTGTTAGTCAAGGTTGTCATCATTCAATTGTACAAATAGCACAGAGATGCATCACTAACAAGAAGGACATCACCGTGTCAACGACATTGCTTTAGTCCTCTATCTTTTAAATTCCTTTGTTCTATTTCGTTTCTAATCTCCCCAACATTGGATAGGTGCCTCGAAGGCCTATTCTGATCACAAGCTTTATTAGGAACAATCTCCTTATGCCCCAGGATTAACCTGATGTGGTTTGCCAAGTGGAATTTGACCCTTAATTCCAACAATTACACCCAATAAATATCATGTAGTTTTCTTTTCTATACTTTGATTCATTAGAAAATTAAAATTTAGATGTAAATAATATGTCCCTTATTACAAGATTGGCAAAGAAAAAAATAAGGTTCTCAAAATCATAAACTACCTGACAATAGAGTTAGGAACCAAACCAAAATTGATCCTATTATAACAAAAAATAATCAAATCCAAATTACCATATTAACCAAAAATATACTAAATACAGTAAATATAGAAGGGAGCATGAAAATACAATAGTAATGGTGATTTACACGACAACTCCTAAGAAATATGAGAACTTACCTAAAAACGAAACAATATTACATAATCACAATATCATAAGCTATAACCAATGTGTGACAATAACTATAATAAGCTACATCCTCACTTATTGCTTATGTGGGATATTTCTAAGTTGACTTATCATTTTATAAGTTACCAGGATACGGATATGAATCCAGATCTAGATGCATCAGAATTTTGAAAAGCTAACGAAATGGCGAGGAAAAGGCAAGTAAAAATAATAAATATATTTTTATAATAAATAAAAACTTGATTCAAGAATCCCACGAGTAGAACTATCTGTTATAACCAAAGCAAGAGTTTTCATGCACATTGTTATTAGCCATCCATGTACCTTAACTGAAAATCTGATCAGTTTTAACCATCATTCATTATTGACAATTTTGAAGATCATTTCATCATGAGCATGAAATAGGTCATAATATTGTTTTTGCAAGACACGTCCACATGTCCATATTAGTGGTGAATGCTGAATACAATGGTTCATCCACATGTCCATATCAATGGTGAATATTGAATACATTGGTTCTCTTTAAGGCCATGTCAATACTAAGTAACAATATGGGTTCAAAAAAACAACACCACAATACGTAAAGATAAATTGGACATTGACTACGGAACTTGACCATAATGACAAGTCAAAGTCTAGAAATTGACAACAGGCCTTGATCATAATGATAGATCAAACCTTGAGAAACAACCTTGATAGAGTAGACCTTTAGAGCAGGTCTTGACAAACTAATTTGTTGCTTAGTCTTTCCAATTCCATTCCACCACCAATGTTTGCACAAGGTAAAATTAACTTAGAGCATGTTCTTCAAACTAATTCTTTGCTTAGTAATGAACTGATATGGCCATAATGAATTGATATTGTCATAAGACATGAAAATTGTGTGAATACATCTATAACAACACAAAAAATTGATACAATTCAATATCAATATGTATATGGGCATGACACATGAAAGTTTTGTGAATGGATACATATGGAGAGAAAAAGTAGTTACTTGATGAACCGAACTATGCACAAGGTAAAATTAACTTAGAGCATGTTCTTCAAACTAATTCTCTGCTTAGCAATGAACTGATATGGCCATAATGAATTAATATGGTTATAAGACATGACAATTGTGTGAATACATTTATAACAACATAGACAATTGTTACAATTCAATATCAAGATTATCGGCATGACACATGAAAATTGTGTGAATGGATACATATGGAGAGAAAGATCGTTTACCTTGATGAACTGAACTATGGCTGCAGTTTGCCTATGCATCCAATTTCAAAGAGTTGGGACTTCTTTTCCAATGGACAATTTTCCCAAATCTAAGGGTATATTATCACTCAAAGACCTCTGGTGCATTCTTTAAAACATATGAGGTTGTTGATGTGACTGGTTTTTTTGCACCTCTTCCACCATGTTTCTCAACAAACCCATGGACGCCAAGGAGAACTAAAGGCCTACTCATACATCAACGACATGCCTTGCATCAAGGACTCCAACGTCAAGGCCGATTTCATTTTTTTTTCTTTCTTTACCATCTAATCAGATTTCATCTGACTGTCAACTAAATATGAAGGCTTGGTAGAATTTTTGTGTGTGTTTTTTGCAGGTCCTGACTAAGGATAAGAATGTGATGCAATTTCTAAGACTTATTTTCTAGTGGACAATTTTCCTAAATTGAAGCGCATATTATCATTCAAATACCTGTCGTGCCTTCTTTCAAAACAAGCCACATGAGGTTGTTAATGTGGCTAGTGTTGGTTTTGCACCTCTTCCACCATGTTTCTCAAAAAACCTATGGACTTCAAGGAGAACTAGAAGTCCTACTCTTGCATCACCGACATGCATGTTGTCAAGAACTCCAACATCAAGGTTGGTTTCGATATTTTATTTCTTTACCCTTTGTTGACATTTTTATTCAACCCTGGACAGGATCTGAAAGCTTGCTAGAATTCAGTTTGTGCGTTTTACATGTTTAGAATAAGGATCAAAATGTGATCCATTTTTTGTCAATTGTGCCCTGTAATAATTTGCCACCTAGACAAAGGTTGTACAATCATTACTAGAGTGACAAGAACCCCTACGCTTTGCATTATATCCTGACTTCAGTTTACTGGTTCTATGAATCTTTTGCTTAGTTCCAAAACTTTAATTCAATAATTTTCTTCACTAGATTAGAATTTAATAAGACTAGAAAATCAGAGTCAATTCTTAAAATTCACTCCATTACCCAGATATATCTTTGGCTAAACACTCGTCGTCACCAAATTACCTAAAGATAAAGTATATACTACAAATTATTGGCATTCTCCAGTCGGCTAAATGAAATCTACCCTGTTGTTTTCCACCATTTAAGAAATTTGGTTAAATGACAGATGATAATTCTCGAATATTGTCCAAGAAAAAATAAACAAAAAAGTCTGAAACATTTGTGTTCTCATGAGATACTGAGCAGAGGCATTGTAGGAAATGTTACTTCACAATTAATTAATATTTGTTAATGATGCCAGCTGACTGACATCCCTTCATAATTCCCCATGTGACCTATGAGCTAAGGCCACATTGCATCGGAAGCACTATTATAAGCGTAATTCACATAACACCGTAACCAATCAAAACTCGGAATACAAAGGAATACACGGAAAACCCTCTCAAAACACATAATTTGGACTTCAAATTCATTAAAACTACATATACAATTCTCTCAGGTATGCTAATGCCAAATCTTTTCAGCCTTATTCTCCATCATCGATCTGATTTTTGATCCAATGGTTTACACTTCACCCGATCTGACCAAATAGTTCACTTGATCTAGACCATTCAATCAGCCCCGCTTGATTTAACGGTTGACATCCATGTCGGGTGGACCACTTGCACGATGGTTAGCCGCCCAATAAAGTGGTTTTTCCTCCCTCCTCCAATGCTACGTGTCAATAGATAAATGGTATCAGGTGACCAGCCCTAAATACCTCATACCACTTTTCTGTCACCCAATATTCCGCTTACCACTTATGGAAACCGCCTTCCACCGATTGACGCTTGCACTCCTTCTTCAAGTGATTTAATCTGGTCCGTTGATCCATGAGATCTAACGGATCCTGTGTATTGATCCTTATAGTCTTTATTCTGTCTCTTCACTTGATCTCGTTTCTTTTTTTATGATCTTTGCGCTTTAACACAATTCCACTGTGATACTTTGTTTTCACAACCAAAACTCCATATATAACAATCTATGATACCTTTGCATCAACAACTGGGATTAATACGGTTCAAACACTGCTATTAACACTAAGTACCCCAGTTATGCTTTGAACGCTGCGATTTACAACTTCAGGCATAAAAACATAGAAGAATACTTAATTTGATCCACAGGAAAATATATAGAGACAAGTGAAGGGTTTCAAGATAAATAACACATTCATGCATACAAAATTATTTATTCAATACAATACAATTAAAGGGTCTCGCCCTCTGGCTCGATTATAGCAATAAAGAAACCCCATTTTTCTCTCTTGAAATCCTTGCTCTCTCTTACTTGACTCCAACCTAGCTAACCTCTTTCTCCTAACCTTTAGCTGATCTCTTCAGCTAACCTAGCTAACTTCTGAATTATACAAAAAGACTATATTTATGCAAAAGTGGATTCATGAACCAATTCTAGTTCAGATCCAGAAATCTTTCACTCTCTCCTAGAGAATCTCTTCAACTCCACTCTTTTATAAACAAATGCTAAATCAAGCTTTCAAATCCCTCATATCCTATTCAAACCAAATAAATCTAACTATTTGGCCTAATCTCCACACATGGAGGATCAATCAGCCACTATACCCTTTTTCTCATATTTTTACAATAAATAAACACTCTCACACATTTAAATAAATAAAATTAACCAATCTCTTATCTTCCAACCCCTTGTTAGTCACAACATGTGATCATGCCATCACATTGCTGACTAGGCCTGAATGCTCCTGCATCAGACTCCCAAAGTTGAAAGTTTTCATGACCTATTGGTCCTGTGTTTCTTCTACTGATCATCCAGTATCCCAAACTTTACTTTGTAACTGGTCATCACTTTCATCATGTTGTTGATTCAATTCTTCTGCCATTGTCGCTTCTGATCTTCTAGATTTCCAAATCTTATTTTGTTGTTGTCCTCTTTCCTTGCTGATACAAATTCCTTTTGTTAATTTCTCTTCCTTGCTATCCCTCTTCTCATCCGATTTCATCTTTAATGGCAGAAGTGTCCTCAGTCATGTAATTTTATTAAAAAAAAACAATTACTTATTGATTTTGCAAGAGTTTACACCCGAACAACCAAACACTCTTGCAATGAGCTATTTATAAGCTCAATGTCCTAACTACTTCTAATTATGGATCACTTATTAAATAACAAGTGTCCACTTACAATAAATGCTATTCAAAACAACTAGCTAACAAATCTCCTAAAATAGAGCCTAAGATACGACACATTTGGAGAGTCATATCTTATTACAACAATATACTAATTCTAAATGTCTCCATTAAATAATTAAATATTCTAGAATAATAATTATTAATTTAATATCTTAAATTAATTATTTTATTCCAACTTTATAACCTATGATAATATTTTATTTTTGGATCATATAACATTCCCCCCTATGATCCAAAGATACATTACAACAGATACCAAGTTCATCCTTGAACTTAGTAAATTTTATTCTGCTGAGCGGTTTCATGAAAATGTCGGAGATCTGATCTTCGGAAGGATAATAAACTGGCTTGAGGACATCTTTGGCAATGAGAGATATGATATGATGATACTTGGTGTCCACATGCTTTTTCTTTGAATGAAAAACTGGGTTCTTGGCAAGTTTGATGGCTGACTGGCTGTCAATGAATAATGATGTAGCTTCTGCCTGAGAAATGACCAAGTCCTGCAAAATTTTGCGCAACCAAACAATTTCACATGCTGCTTCCCATGCTGAAATGTACTCTGCTTTTGCTGAAGAAGTGGCCATTGTAGCTTGTTTCTTACAACTCCAAGATACTGTTGTTGACCCCATGTTCATTAAATAACCTGATGTTGATGCTCTCATCAATACTTCCAGCAAAGTCGGCATCTGAATATCCACCAAGTACAAAGGTTTTAGTCTTTGTGTAAAGAAGACCAAAATCTTTTGTTCCTTGGATATATCGAAGAAATCTTTTGGCTACATTCTAGTGGCTGTCTCGTGGTTCCTGCATAAAATGTGAAAGAATACTGACTACATAAGATAGATCAGGGCAAGTATTTGTCAAATAAATCAAGCTACCAATCAACTATCTGTAAGTAGTACTGTCCACCTTTCCCCCCTTCAAATTTTGCTCCATGGGGGTAAGAACGGGCTTGCAATCCTGGATTCCAAATCGTTGAAGAACCTCTGCTGCATACTTACTCTGAGAAATGAAAATATTATGTGGATGTTGGAAGACTTCAACTCCAAGATAGTAGTGAAGTAATCCCAAATCTTTCATTTAAAACCTGCATGTAACTCCTTTTTCACCCGTGCAATATGATCATCAGTATTTCCAGTAATGATCAAATCACCTACATACATAACAAGAATCACCAGATATTTGCCCTGTTGACGCACATACAAAGTATCATCAGATTCACTTTGTTGAAAACCAACTTTCCTAAGATATTCATCCATTTTTGCATACCAAGCTCGGGAAGCTTGTTTTAACCCATATAAAGCCTTAATCAGTATGCATACTTTATGTTTTTGCCCTTCAATTTCAAAACCTGGTGGTTGTGTCATATACACATCTTCATGTAAATCCCCGTTGAAAAGCACTTTTCACATCCATTTGATGAACTTTCCATCCTTTCTAAGCGGCCAATGCAAGTGTTTATCGGATGGTGTTCCATTTAGCTGTAGGAGCAAATATTTCCTCATAATCAATGCCTTCCTACTACGCAAAACCTTTGGAGAGAAGTCTCACTTTATACTTTTCAAGTTCACCCTTTTGGTTGTACTTAATTCTGTAAACCCATTTGCACCCTATGGGTTTAACATTTTGAGGGAAATCAACAAGTTTCCAAGTGTTGTTATCAATTACTGCTCGATATTCTTAAATAATAGCCTGTTACCATTCTTTATGTTTTACTGCTTTGTTGTATGTGGAAGGTTCAGTAAAATCATGTGCTGTCAAGGCAAAATTTCCTTCACTTCTGTGTGACTTTCTTGTGCCTGTTTTATTCTGCTCATCAAGCTTTACATATTTCAAAAGTTGAACTACCCATTTTGGTAGTTGATGTTCAGTTGTTTGAGATTCTAAAAAATCACCATCATTGTAAAGAGGATTAATATAAACTGATGTTCGTCGATTAGTTGGAGATTCTGGAGATGGAGAATCACTGTCAGAAGAATTTCTGCTGCTTGGAGATGTGGATGAACTGCTAGAAGATCCAGATGGTGTTTTTGAAGTAGATGGACTAGATGAATCATCTTCAGATGAAGGAAAATCAAGTTCATACCAATTTGGTGAATTTGGTTGACTTTGTGTATTTCCTTTTCTTCGACTGCCTTTAGTTTCTAACTTTTGAAGAAGTCTTTTGATTTCTTCAGCACTCTTACTCTCCGTTTCATCAAAAATTACATCCCTGCTCACAATAAATTTTCCATTAGTCAAAACATAGTACCCTTTCTTCTCATCGGAATAGCCAATCATTGTGCATTTTAAAATTCTTAAGTCAAGCTTAGTTCGTTTTTCTTTCGGAACTAAGGCATAACATACTGATCCAAAAACTCTAAGATGTTTAACTCGTGGTTTGAAACCATACCAAGCTTCATAAGGTGTGATTCCGTCTAAAGAAGCAGTTGGAGATCTATTTCTTAAGTAGATAGTTGTGTGAATTGCTTCTGCCCAATATGTTGGACTTAACCTCTTGAAAGTTAACATGGATCTTGCCCTTCCCAACAAGGTGCGATTCATTCTTTCTACTACTCCATTTTGCTGTGGAGTATAAACATTGCTAAGATGTCATTTTATGCCATTATCACTGCAATAAGTTTTGAATTTATTTGAAGTGAATTCTCTTCCATTATCTGTCCTGAGAGTACCTATCTTTTCTTTGACTTCATTTTCAATAAGTTGGTGAAAAATTTTAAACTTTTCAAATTCTTCTAACTTTTTCTTTAAGAAATAAACCCAAGTCATTCTACTGAAATCATCAACGAATAGTAAGAAATATTTGCAACCACCAAATGAAGTTTGTAGTGGTCCCCAAACATCACTGTGAACTAGTTGTAGCCGCTTATTTGCACGCCATGAACTTGTTGGAAAACTTTCTCGACTTTGTTTTCCATAAATGCAAGCTTCACAATTTGCATTTTCCTTTTTGAAAGTTGGAAGTCCTTTATCCATCCATTGTTTCTGTAATTGAGAAAGACTCTCAGAATTTAAATGTCCATATCTTACATGCCATAATCTTATAGGTGAAATTCATGTAGTCACTGCCCTGGAAAAATCAGAATGTCGTGGAATAATTGTCCCTTTCATCCTTAATAGTTTTCCATGTTCATAACCTGTCATCGCTGTTTGCAAGCTTTGTTTGACTGAATTATTCTTAACTAAGCCATATTCCATAATTATCTGATGTCTCACTTGTCGAATCGTGACTAAAGATAGCAAATTTTTCTTAAAGGTATGTACATACCATACATTTGAAATCATTTTTTTTCCAATGCCAGGGAGAAAAACTTTAACTGCTCCTTGTCCATAAGGAGTATGTTTTGTATCATTTGCAAGAAAAATGGAATTAAGTGGAAATCTTGAAAATTCCAAAAAAAATCACGTCAACAAGTCATGTGCTGAGTTGCCCCTAAATCCAAGATCCAGGAATCTTCATAATCACTTCTAAGATGGGATGAAAGTTGTAATGTCGGCGAGGAAGTAAAAACATATTCTGAGTTATCATCATCTTGATCATTTTCAAATTGTGCTGAGTGATGATGAAACTTGGTAGTTTTATTAAGTGAAGTTTGACAATCTTCAGCATAATGTCCAACTTTGTTACATCTTCGACACACAATTTGACTTAAGTCTCTTCCTCTTCCTGAAGATTGTCCTCTGCCTCTACTTGACTTCTATTTTGAGGTTTTCCTCTACCTTGATTATTATTTCCTTGTCCTTGAAAACTGCCTCTTCCTTGATTGTTTCCTCTACCTTGAAAATTACTCCTATCTGAACTATTGCCTCTATTAAAGTTGCTTCCTCTGCTTTGGCTTCGACCTCGACTTTGTACATTATGTGCTGCTTGATTCTGATTGAAATTCCCTCTGCCTCTGTTTCTAGAACTGTCAGTCGATGATTTACTAGTGTTGGCTTCTGTGAAAAAGACATCTTCACCAACTTTCTTTTTCTTCCCAAAGGTTTAATCATGTTGGGTCAACACTTCGCAGAGCTCATCAAACTTTAGTTTCTCTAAATTTCCAGTTAATTGTAGGGTCTCCAAGAAATGTGTGTAGGAAGAAGGAAGTCCAACAATTAAAATTGTGACCATAAAACTATCATCTACTACTGGAAACCCAACATTAATGATTTCCTGCCTAATATTCTTAAGTTTTGAGATATATTCAAGAACATCACCTCCTTCAGTCAATTTTTGTTGCAACAATTTTAATTGTAGATCAACTTTCTTTGATTCAAGTTGAGTATCAAAGAAGTCTTTAAAAGTTTTCAAAGCAGACCATGCATCTGTAGCATTTTCTATATGGACATACATTTCATCGTTGACAGAAGATTTAATGAGAGCTAATGCTTTGGCATTCGTAACTTCCCATTTTGCTAGTGCAGCTGCATCTGTGGGTTTATTCAGCTTAATATCACCATCACATATACCCTACCATAATTCATTATGAATGAGAGTGCTTTCGATGAGGCATTGGCATGTTTTATAAGATTTTATGCCTTCAAGTTTGTTGGAATTAGAAAACAAATTAATCAACTTTGACATTGTAGCGTTGAAGCTTCGCACCAAGATTCAGGCTTAGAAAAAAAAATATTAAGATGGGAAACACACCATGCAACACACTATGCAAAAAGTGATCTATCAGGGCTTGGCCTTGACCCTCGTATAGTCATTGAAACAGGTGAAAAATGACTGAGCTTTGCACTTGGCTCTAGTCAATTTCTCAAATATTTACAAGGTAACTTTCAAAATTTGACTTTTACAATGATTCTCTTGCAAAATCTGGTAAAAAATGTTACCCACCCTCAAAGTAAAATTAATTTGAGTTACAATGTGACAGTTATCCCTTCAAATAAAAAATTACAAATAAAATTTTCTTATTACTCCAAAAATTTACGAATGACCTTATTACTCCAAAAACAATAAATTCCCAAAATTCAAAAACTCACCATATCTCTCCAAAAATACAATACTCCTTATCTCTCCAAAAAAAATTTTAGAATTCTTACACTAATGGATGAATCATAGTAGATTTCCATGAGTTTCTGCTCTGCTATGGCATGCTGAGGTTTTCTTGTGGAGATCTGGAATGATGCAGGTCGTATAATCTGAGACTGGTAGTCGAATTTGAAGCGCTTTAATTCAGAGTTTATAGTGGAGTGTTACAGAGGCAAATCCAACTTTTTTATCCATGGGAGGCCATTTGATAAACTTCGTTTCGGCTCTCAAATCCAAGTTCAAGGATGAGAAATCAAAGAAAGAGGTGTACATAAAAATGGATCGGACAGAGAGCATGAAGGTAGATGTGAAGAGCAGGCGTGCACAGAGATTAATCCACAAAACCCTCATATATGCTGATAAACTTGGTCAGAAATCACTTCAATAAATATATGAATTCATGAATATTGGTCTTATGCAGCTTTTTCTTTGGCTGCCAGAACGTACTGGTTGGGGCTCTTCTCAACCCTTGGCTTGTTGACACTGTTTGGCTGGCTCTCACGCTAGCTGACTGCTGTGCTGGCTGGCTAGCTCTCATGCAATCATTTGCCCTAATATTTAACCATTCATTATTTACTGGAAAGTTGATTGCAAGTTGAAGTGTTATATCTAAATCCTCATTAGATTCCCTTTATGTACTATTAACTCAAACTTCAACGCCTCATTTCTTCAACGCTTGGATTAACGTATCAAACATTCAATATTACAACGAAAACAGAATCAAGTTCAAGAACAATGCTACAGTATGGTGCCATGGCTGGCCAAATTCTCATTCAATTAGAAATCCCGAAGGCTCTTTATTTGGAGTCGAAATGGCAAGCGACAGAGTTGTTACTGTCTATGGTAATAGGATGGCGATATTCATGAAGTCACCAAACACTCATTATCACAAGCTTTACATTTACATTGGTTCTCATTATCGCAACCTTATTTTGGAAAATAGATGGCAGCAAACACTGACAATCATGAAAAACAGATGGCAACAAACACTAATAACAATACACAAATTGATTTGCAGATTAAAAATCTAAAATCAATAAGATTTTTTTTTTTTTGTTGAACACAAAACTAGACAATTTCATACCAATCATTTGCTGATCAATTCAATGGAGTTTTCCAAAAACTTGTAGAGCTGGAATCTCCTCCTCACATCCACTGCAGCATTACTAAAGCTCTGATACCACAGTAATGGCAGAAGTGTCCTCAGACACGTAATTTTATTAATCAAGAAAAAAAAAACAA
>APFE030623346.1:8748-36000 GCA_000404065.3 Pinus taeda
TCAACCCACTCATTATCCTCCTATTTCTGTATTAGCTTTTTCTGGAGGATACATAATAAAGATTTATTTCTTTGTCGAATTACCATCAGAAAATATACATATCCCCACCTACAACTTGATAAAGGCTCGTTTGGTCTAGCCAAGGTCTTCCTAAGATGAGAGGGTGTCCTCCTAAATTACTCTTGGGAGTTAAAATCATGAAATCTACTGGATATTCCCAAGAGTCTAAGGAGACCGAAATGTCTTCTAATACACCATCTAGTTTGATAATTGATCGATCTATAAGTTGCAGTAAAGTAGGTGTAAAAAGAAGATTAGGAAGTTTCAGTTGTTCCATAGTATGTCTACTCATAATGTTGATAGCAGCCCCTAAATCAATCAAAGTATTTGGAATTTCTACCCCATTGATATGTGCTTTGACAATTGGACTACCGGGATCTACATACTTCTGCATAGTAATTTTTCCCATCATGGTATCTGCAAATTTTCCTACCAGGTGGATTCTTCTTGTATCTATAGGTTTCCTTCCTGGTCTTTTAAGACTCAACTCCTTTATTGTTTTTGCTAGAATAGGAATCTCTCTAATGGCCTGTAACAAGGGAATCTTGATACAGACATTCTTCAATTCATCTAGAAAATCATAGTCAGGCAACAAGATTTGTTTTTCCACCCCTTTGTCAATTTGTAATCTTTCAGGAAAAGGAGGTGTGGATGAAGATGCAGGTTGCTCAACTATAGGAGTTGTGGGGGTTAACTCTTTTTATTTTTCTTTCTGAGTGCTTGGGTTTTGAAGAGATGCTTCAGAACCTTTATTGGCCTCAAGAGAATCTTCCTCAGAAATGCTTTGCTTTTGGGCATCTATAGAAGGTTTATCTAAAACTCTACCAAATCTGAGTTGTACATCATTGAGAGGAACAATCATATAGGTAGGAAATTTTTGACCTTCTACCATGTAAGAATTTTGAGGGTTTTTATTATTGGGGTTTGGCAATGGCTGGGAAGGAAGTTGATTTGGCTTCTGTAGGAATGGAAGAAAGAGCTGAGAATTTGGATTCTATTGAGAAGGTTGTTGTTGTTGTGGAAATTGCATGATAATTGTGGATTTTTATTTGAAAGTTTTGGAGCTTGTTGGTTTTGAAAAGATGGAGGATATTGATAAAATTGAGCAAATCTCCCATAAGGATTTTGCATGCCTTGTACCCATGATTTAAAAGGATTTTGAGGTTGGGACCAAGGTTGTTCCCAAGGATTCCAATTTGGTGGGGTTTGAAAGTTCATAGAGTTGTTAAACCCTTGGTTTTGTTGCCCCTACTAAGGTCTTCTTGCAACAAAACAGAGAGACTCAATTGTATTTGAATCTTCTTGAAAGACAACTTTGAGCCTAGGAATTGAAGGACAATCCTTGGTCTCATGATTCTCTGAACAAATCACACATGTTTCTACAACTTTTGCATCTGAGGGACATTCCCTTAGAGCATGTTTATTTCTACATTTTTGGCAAAAGATGGCCAAAGCTTCAACTTCTTCTTTCTGCTTGTTGTGTATCTTAAGAGTGTCTAGTTGCTCACTAAGACTCCCTAAGATATCAATTTTGAATTCATCAAGCATATTGCCAATCTCAACCCTACTTACTGATCTAGTTGCAGATTTATTTGCTCTGATGAGAGAAGGATCTCTAGTCCCTTTTCCAGTTTTAGATTTTCCCCTTGAGAGATGGACACATAGCTCTGCTATATCATGAAGTGGAAGTTGAGATATATCTCCTTTTCCCATAATGTTCAAAATATCTATCCATTCATCTCTAATGGTTTTTAATAGAAGGGCTTTCAAGGTTTCTTCATCGAGGTTACACATTTTTGCTATTTTGAGGTTATACTGAAATCTTTCAAGTAGATCCTCCAAGTTTTCATCTTCTTTTTGTACCATTTTGAATACCTCGTCCTTATGATTGGTGGGCATGCAATAGTCCAGGTATCTTTATCCAAAAATGTTTGTTTCATTATCATTCCAGTCCTATGGTTGGTGAGTAATCCCATGAACCTTTCAAAGCAGCTCCTTTCATGTTGAGGAATAGTTTGAGTTTTTGAGAGTCTTTCCAGATAATCATAAGTTCGACATCTAACCTCAAACTCAATAGAATGTTTCAGGATCCTCATTTCTTAACCCATGAAAGTTTGGGAGGACAGATGGTGAAATATTTTTCATTGTTGCTCAAGAATCCTCATCGACTATAGGAAATCCTAAATGAGTTATCTCCATCCCTATTTCCCCCATTGTTACCTCTACCTCCTCCATTGTTTCCTCCTCCCCCTCCTCTACCTCTACCTCTACCAAATCCGTTAACTACCTCCTTTGTCATGATAGCTTCCTCAGAGATTTCAGAGTCCTCTAGTTCCTCTACTAATGGTGAACGAGGAGGAATTTCTCCCTCTTCTTCCTCAGGTGATTCTACTTCTTCAATTACAATGTGTCTCCCTGTAGAAGGAAAGAAAGGATCTTTTCCTATTTCAGATTCAATGGATGGTGTGGGAGAGTCTCCTAATTCAACTACTACCTCTTGAACTCCAGGAATCCTAAGGCTAGGAGTATGAGTTGGAGATGATGGAGGTGTCTCTTGTCTATTCCTTGAAGTGGATGGAGTTGTGAAAATATAACTCTTGGCTCTAGCTAAAAACCTTCCCCTAGAATCTCTTGCTCTATGCATGTCATTTTTTTTTATTTTTCTTCAAGTCGGGCTAATAATTCTCTTTCTGATCTTCCAGGTCACTCTAGGTGCAAGAAGAGAGCATACTCAAGAAACTATTAAACCAATAAATTTCTCTTTTCTGATCCTCCAGGTCACACTAAGTGCAAGAGGAGAGCATACTCTAAGAGGTTATCAATTTTCCTCCCTTGATTTTTTTTTTTTATTTTTTTTTTTTAAGAAATTGGCTACCTAGTTTCACTTCCCCGACAACAGCGCCAAAATGTTTGGTCAATTTAGTATGTCCTAAATTGCTATTTAAAATTTCAATTTGGGATTTGTAAACTGATGAAGTGAA
Source organism: Pinus taeda (assembly GCA_000404065.3). NCBI lineage: Eukaryota > Viridiplantae > Streptophyta > Pinopsida > Pinales > Pinaceae > Pinus > Pinus taeda. Next base: position 11,790 of record APFE030623346.1, read on the forward strand.
GTGCACTATATGTGCAAGATAACCGTTTTCTTAGTCTTTTGTTGTTTTCGAGTTTTTTTTCTAGTTTGTTTTTGGGTTTATCTTCTGTGGATTCCCTAGTGTGAGATGGCAAAATTGAAAGTTAAGTATGGATGGTAATGGTGATTTCTACAATGATTTTCCAAACTTAAAAGTTCTCAACAAGAATATTTCCAAACTGACTGTAATGAAATCAATTCTCAAAAGGAAGTAAATGTACCAAAACAGTGAACTAGTGACAATGGCCCAGTATCCTTACTGTTGTATGAAAAAGAAAATAAAAAATGAACTTAAAACAACTCAAAGACTGAAAGAAAAGCAAACTAAATCACACTACTTCAACCCATATTCTGACCCTTCACCTTTCGAATCGCTCTGGCTATAGGAAGTAATCATAAACAAGCTGAGTAATATGATATCTAAATTGCGAGAAATTAAATTGAATAAAAGGAAACTAAGATTTAACTACTCATTCATATTTAAACTCTTGAAAATGACATAAGTAATTCAATCTCTAACTTGCAGGAAAGCAAACTAAATCATACTAAAGCAAGTAATATTCTGATTCCTTACTAATTGAGTCGCTTGGCTATAGAAAGGAAATCATAAACAGGTAAGTAATATGATGTCTAAGTGGCAGAAAAGTAAATAAGAAAAACAAAACTTGAAAGAAATGACAATGTTGGAATTAAACTCAGTAAATGAAAATCAGCAGAAAGGACAAGATGATCTCATGTCAGTTGTTATCAAAAATATGTAAATTTGCTCGGGCTGCCTATAAAAAATTGTAAAAGAAGCACTGATCTGCTAACAGTTATGAAAAAAACATAAAGGAAATATGGACAGCAATGAACATCAGAACAATGCAATATATATACGAGCAATGATTATAAAAAAACAGTAAATGAAAGCAAGTAAGAAACTATACAAAGCTTTGGTGTATAGGGGCCCTCTGCAACCTCGGCTAGTCAATTACTTAGTCACAAATCGAATTCAGGAATGTTGTCTTCTCATATATTAAAGTGCAGTAATAAAACAAAGTAAAGTACAGTATAGTGGGCTGATAACAACAATCAAAATTACATCTCATAAGCTATCTATCCAGTGTATATCAACGCGTTATTTATAAGTGAAAATGCTGCAACTAATTCCTAGATTTTATGTTGCCAAGAGACACGTAAATCTCCACGGCCTGAGATCTAGCATTATGGTCATTATGACAGTTGAATCCATGGAGTGGTGGCTACTCGATTTAGTTCACGGGCTGATCTACAGTTGTGCCAGTACCTTCGGAAACTAAGGATCGTGCCACGCAAACCTTCACGAGGGCAAAACAGAGCCGTGCCACCCCAAAACTCCTCGTTTGGCCCTTCCTTTGACCGTCATTGACCATGACCGTTTATGAGTGATTTGGCTGAACTGAGGGGACACACTCCATGTACACGTCACTTGCAGCTTGCCCATGTGGCCAGTTTTTCCATTGGACACCTGTAACATAGCCTTTAACAAAATGGTTGCGGAAACTTGGGTTGGCTACGGAAAGTGACAAGTTTTCGCAGCTGTTTGAAAAAAAATTTAAATCAAACAACAGTCATAAACATAGTTAGGAAACCATTTCATAAGCTCTTTTTAGACTAATATGCAATGGTTTGACAGCTTGGTGGATGAAGTAAATGGAAAAAGAAGGTTGAAAGGGTATATAGGGAAGTGCAGGTTTGGGACTTAACACCTAGTACCCCAATGTGGGACCCACAATTTCCACATCACATTCCAAGTCATCTATCATGTCATTTGTTGTGACTAATCATAGCCTACCATTCATTTGAGTGCTGATATGTATCTATCACATGTCATCTACCAATTGTCCAGTTGGCCATAAAAATTGACCATACATGAGTACCATGTGTGACTCACCATTTCTTCCACGTCATCATATTTGCCACTTGATGTCCATGAGGAACCACGTCATACTGGGTACCATATCAAGTGCATTCCTTTCCTTAACCATTATGCATGTGTGAGGTTGATATGGATTTGGGCCATTGGATTGAGGTCTTCCTAGCCATTGGATCCATTTTGTGCACAAGCACACTTTAAATTCCACACATATTTTGAGTATGACACAATCTAAACCATTGGATTGATTTTTCTCCATCATTAGATCCATCATGTGCACAAACACAATTTAAGCTATATGTATGATGCTAGCTAGATAAAAACTAAATTATTGATCTTCATGTCTTCTGCTACTGGAAATTTATCCTTCCATGTGGGTATCCTATGGAAGCACCTAATTTTGTTGGTCCAAGACCCTACTCGTCCCTCTACTACATGATCTTGGTTTAACTCCCCTTGAGCTTGACGTTAATTAAACTGCACAACTTGAAATCAAGGACAACACACACTTCCAAAAATATACCCCTTTGGCATTGATGGAAACACTACTAGACATAATCCAGACATTGATGTTTGTTTGTGGATAACTCCCCCTAACTTCTTACTGAGTTTTCTTCTATCTACTCATTTCTCCTTGTCAACAGTTATTGTGTTTGTTTTTGCCTCCCCCTTTGACAACAATGGAAAAGAGAAAAATATGGCTATAACTGGTTGTTTCTCCCTTTTGGTACTGCTCCCCTTGGGAAATTTTTCTGAGAACTCCATGAGACACACCCTTATTTATTATCTCTTTTGATATCTATATATAGGCTCCCCCTGGACACATGCTTATTCTTAGTAACAACTCTCCCCTTGAAATGATGTATATTTTGAGACCAATGATGCAAATTCTAGAACGCTTTTCATTTCATCATGCTTCTCCTACAACCTATTTTCTAAAGTCTTCATGTGCATGACCTATGCTAAATATCTCCCATATGTCATACTTATAATACTAATGGGATGAGGGAGAGATCGCTCCCAACCTTTATCCGAGATATTAAAATGGACCTCTTCGAATAGGTTTAGCAATTATGTCTACAATCTACTCCTTATTAGGTACATATTCCAATTTATCAATGTGATCCATTACTTGTTCTTTGAGAAATTGATATTTAATATAAATTTTGTTTGTTTTGGAGCACATCGCTATATTTTTAGATATATAAATTGTACTAATGTTATCACAGAAAATGGACACTAGTTGAGTGAAATCTACCTAAATATCCTTGATATTTTGCATCATCCATAGAATCTGGGTATAACATGATGTAACTACCATTTATTATGTTTCAATAGTAGATAAAGAGATAGAGGTTTGTTTCTTGCTTGGCCATGAGACAAGACAACTTCCTACTAAGAAGGCCCCACCACTGGTACTTTTCATGTCATCAATACTATTTGCACAATCAAAATCGTTATAAGCTTGTAGTGTGAAATTTGTATCTTTGGGATACCATAAACCAAAATCTCATGTTCCTTGTAAATATTTGAAATTATTTTTGACTTGTCACATATGAATTTCCTTTTGGTTTGTTGAATTCTTCTTGCTATGTCTACATCTTGCATGATTTCTAGGTTAGAGGTCATGATATAAAGAAGATTTCCAATCATAGACCTATGCATAGGTTGACTTACTTCTGGAGACTCATCATCCTTAATGAGTTTACAACCTATGATCATGAGTGTACTAATAGGTTTACATTCCTCCATACCAAATTTCTTCAGTATTTTTTTGAGATATTTAGTTTGAGAGATAAAAATCCCTTTCTTTTTTTGTTGAACCCATAATCTAAGGAAGAATGAAAGTTTTCCAAGAATTGACATTTCAAATTATCTTTTATTATTGGTTGCAAAAAACTTTTACTCATGAAATAAACATCAGTCCTAATAATCATATCATCAACATAAACAAAAACTACCAATAAATTGTCATTCTCATCTTTAATATAAATATTGTTATCTATTGTTCCTCTCTTAAAACCTTGATGTTGTAGATATTTTCCCAATATTGAGTAGCAAGCCCTAGGTGCCTACTTTTTTTAATGTGTAATTTTATTAGTAATTATGCTCCTAATTGCAACAAGTACAAGGGGAGTAAAACTTTCAGATTCACAGAGACCACCTAACCATCATACTATCTCAAAAAGGGAATCTATCTATCAACCTATTGACATATAGCATGAAAATTCCTATAGAAGAAATGCCTTGCTACACCTCTGGTAGGGGAAACCAATATTTACAAAACCAAACGATACTATTCTTCACATATTACAGATTCTAAAAAGAAACCCCTCAAAATTGTAATCCAACAAAAAAAATAAAGATCATTATGATTCTAGAGTTGGCTTGTTGAGATTAATATCTAGATCGACAGAGGTGTACATAGGCTAGTCCAAAATATTAGGCATGGTATTGCTAAGATTAAGGTATGTAAGAATTCCTCTGAGAGCATTGAATTTTCCCTCCAGCTTGTCTAGTTGTTTCTTGAGGACTAAAGTGCACTCTTCTTGTTCCATATGTGAATGATATAACTTCCAAAATTTCACCTCTATATCCTAGGTGCCTATTTTAACCCACATATATATATATATATAAAATAATTTTTTACATGACCTTTGTCTTTTGATAGTTGAAATACTTATGCTTACTCAATGTATACTTCTTCCTGTAAGCATCCATCTAGGAATGTTGATTTTACATCCAGTTGATAAAATATAAATATTTTGTAGCATGCAAAATCCAATAACATTCTTATGGATTCAATTTTTCCAATTGGTGCAAAGGTTTCTTCAAAGTCAATTCCTTCTACTTGTGCATAACCTTTGCATACTAGTATAAAATTTTCAATGATTACTCTTCCATATTCACTTAAATTATTGATGAATATCCACTTAGTTCCAATCACATACTTGTCTTTGGGTCTGGAAAAATTCTCCATGCCTCATTCTTTTCAATTTGGTCCAATTCTTCATTCATAGCCTTGACCCAATTTTCACATTCACTAGCTTGAGCAAAATTTTAGGGATTGAATATGGATAAAAAGGAAACATTTGCATGACTTGACGTTCCTATAAATTCCCTTCCAATTTGAATTCAATATTCTTTATTTACAGGTTTTAACTATCTAAATGGTGTTTTTGGACATACATGGATGGAGTTTTTGGATGTAGTGATTCTTCCTCTTCTTCTTCCACTTGTTCTCCATAATCCTTTTCTTCTGCCTCTTCTGAGTCTTCACTTTCTTGAGGTTGAGTTTGAGGCAATCCTTCATCTACTTTTACATCAATGTTTTTCAACTACCTTTTGTTATCTTTTGTTCTAGCGTGTGTATCCCTTGCTTTTATACACATGCCCAAGAAAAATTCCTTCTTCTATTTTGGAATCAAAATTTTCAAAATTATCTTAATTTATATTTATATAGTATTTGCTTCCAAATACCTTGAAGTGTTTGATTGTAGTTGTTCTACTGTTCCATAATTCATAAGGTGTCTTTATGTTTTTTACTATGATTTGTTCCTTGTTCGAAATGTAGACAATTGTATAGATTTCTTCTCCTTGAAATTTATCCTGAAGATTGGCTTCATCGAGGATTGTTCTATTCTATCTTTCAAGAAATCCATTTTTCTGAGGTATACTAGAAACAGATAGTTGTATTTTAATCCCATGATTTTCACAAAATCAATTAAACTCATTAGAGGTAAACTCACTGTCTCTATTTGATCTCAAACATTTTATTTTTCAAATCAGTCTCATTTTCAACAAAATCCTTAAAGTTCTTAAACCTCTCAAATGCCTCAGAGTTTTATCTAAGAAATTTGACCCATGTCATTCCTACATACTCATCAATGAACAACATAAAATATCTCTTTCTTTCTAAATTTTGTGTCCTCCTTGGTCCACAGACGTTTGTAAGAATAATTTGCAGTGGCCTAGATGTGGATTTCTCTTTCATTTTGAAGAAAACCATGGTCTGCTTCCCATGATAACATGGCTTACAAATAATATTGATTTTCTCATATCTCTTACAACTTGTTCTTTGCTAATATTGATTAGATTTTCAAAGTTTATGTGACCAAGCATCCTATGCCATATCAATTTCTCATCTAATTTACCTACACAACACCTTTTGTCTTTTGATCCATCAAGAATATACATGTTGGAAGTCTTGTTGGTTATTGCTACTAGTTTTCTTGGTTGTTCTTTTCATATCTCACATCCTTTAGAGTGAAATGTGAGATCATATCCTTGATCACACATTTGAATGACAATTAGAAGATTTTGTTTTAGAAATTCAACATATAGGACATTCTTGGCTTTAGTTTTTCTATTGTAAATGTTAATTGTTCCTCTTCCAATCATTCTTGCTAATACATTACTTCAAAGTATTACTTTTTCTCCATCTTCTTCTCTAAAATTGAGAAATTTATTTTGGTCTCATGTCATGTGCCTTGATCTTCCATTATCAACAAAACATTTTCTAGGTTTTAAGCATACAATTTGATATCACATTCTTCCTACTTCTCTTGCTTCTTTTTCCATACTTTTGGATATTGTTCCTTATGCTTAGTATGCCCTATTCAATGTCTTGATTTAGAGGCTTGCTTAAGCTATTTTTACAGTTTGATGTTTTTCCCATAGTTAACACACTTATACAATTAAATTTGATCTAATAGAGGATCAAACTATTTATTATTTCTAAGTGTATTTTCGTTCAATCTTCGAGGATTTCCCTTCACATAGTTATTCCTTGAATTTTCATAGGATGCATTATTCTTATTTCTCATATGATCATTTTTACAATTTATTACCTTATGACAAAAATTATTACAAGCATAGAAATAAACTAAGGAAATAGTTTGGTACTTGGAAGAGAGGAATGTCCTTGGGGGAAGAGGTCTTATAAGCCAATTTTGATTGAAGGAAGAATTAGGTCTCTATTGCTCCTCCACTTTATTTTTGAAGTTGTTGATATGATCATGTTTTTGTTTAATGCATCTTTATTCTTAAGTGCATCAAAAGATCTCCTAGGTTCCTTTTTGTATCCTTTTTTTGATGTCTTTTAGCTTGAATAACCCTTTGGGGTTTCCATAACTTTCTTTATAACCAAGACCTGTCTTGAGTAAAGATGACCTATGCCATTTAAGAATATGATATAATGTTTTAGTTCCTTTTAAAAACTTTGAACTTAATTTCAATTGAGTTTTTGCTTTCTCTAGTTCTCTTCCTAGGGAAACAACTTCAACTTATATATTTTCACAATGTGTTTCCTTTACTTTTAGTTGACTTGTTCTAGTTCAATTTTTAGGAAAGAGATTGATATTCCATCACAACCTTGAGATTCCATTACAACCTTCATTCTCATACTTCTACAACTTTTATTTCAATTCTGTCACCATTTGTGGTGAAGTAAAATTATAAGTGTGGACACGAACGAATTCCTCTAGCCCGATAATGGGTCTAGCCACAAAAGAGACATTCTATGGAAGATTTCCTTAGATTATAATCAATCAAGAGGGCCTACCTCTTGGTCTCTTATCTTGCTTGATGATTGCCTCACTTTCTTGCTCCAGTAATCTCTTGCTTCTTTCTTCAAGCTCCTGAAGCAAGTAAACAACAACAACACACAAACATAATAATAGACAATTTGCAATTCAACCTACTTAATGAGTCAAGAAGCATCAAGACATGAATATGTAATATTAAAAAACATTTAGGAAATCAATTGATAGTTGCATATATTAATATCAAAGAGAGATTACAACCATTCATCTTGACATCATGGTCTTCCTCTGCCAAGACCAGGTTCCCACACACTTTTGCTAGCATTCCATGATGGCTTCAAATAACAACAGTTTAAAGGCTCTTCCCATTAGACTTCACTCCAAACCAAACACACTTCTCCCTCACATAACTAGATGGCTACAACTAGTAATAGCTTTCTTGTTTAATCAAAATAGTATACTCACACTCAACCAACACTCTAACTAGCTTGTGCTTGGGAAGAAAGGAGTTTTATATAGGAAATATAGATGGGAGATGGATCCTCTTATCATGGGAGAAGGACTTATCCCTTGAGGTAGTTCCATCATTATAGGGGCAAGGAGCCCAAAATATCATCCTCGAGACCATCCGCCAAACCATTTACCAGACTTCTGTTATGGAGCTTTTAGAACTAGAAGCTTCGGCTCTAATTTTAAAAATTACCATAACAGGATCGGTGCGATTGGAACACAGCTCAGTCGCATCGATCGGCATGGGGAATAGTGTTAATCTCTGCACATCATCATGGGGGAGACAAAATTTATTAGCACTAACCTTGTAAACTGGGAAAAACAAAAGTTTTAGGGGAAATGGTGCAAAAGGGAAATATCTGCTCATGAAGAGGGACATAATGGGAGTTTCTTCATGAAGGAAAAGCATGCAAGATTCACTGTAGAGATCCTCTAGGATCAAGGAACGGGGAGTATAGGGACAGTGACAAAATTTTGTGTAACAGATGCCCCTTAAAGCATGAAGGCCGAACTAGAGTGAGGGATGAAATGCTTTATAAATTTGTGTGGGGAACTGGTTTACCGTCAGAAAACCTCCAAGCAAGTACAGATACATATACATAACCTGAGATCTCTATCAAATTATCCATGAATCATGGCATGGACACATCCATCCAGGGAATGATCACGTAAATGGATCCAGGTATGGGCGCATCCATTCATCAAAGAGGATCATAATGAAACCAAGGTATGGTCACAACCATCCAATAATAAGAAGGATCACATATGATAACTCATGGTCTGATCGCAACTAGTCATCTAAAAGAGACATGCATATCATCACAATCATGTCACACCACTTCAAAACCTGGACTTGTGTGATCTGGGTCTAGGGTCTTGTGCTCCAACACGACCCAATCAAAGTATAGATCCTAGCATGTGAATAGATGTGTTGATGTTCAACATGCTAGAAAGTTGCTTGATTACCAGTCAATGATGTAAACTGTTAACAAGCGCAAGAGAAACCACCAATAATGACAATGGCCCTTAAGGTACTATCAGCACAATTCACAAAATGTGAATATAGGAACTGAAGTCAAACACCTGTGACATCACATGATCGAAAGCCAATGATGTGCACTTGTCGTTGAGTGCGAAGAACTTTCCATTAGGGAATGCAAGCTCTAAGGTACTAGAAGGGAGTCTCTCGATCAACTTCCCAGATAATGAGTCGAAGTCGACGAAAAGTGACCATGTCGAAGGAGGGCCATAATGGATCCCACATCATCGACACGAGATGAGAGGATGTAAAATGATTTTGGATGATACAGAGAATTACAGGTAAGTGTAACTGTAGAAGGACAACTATTGAACATATCGGCAGCACAACTGGAAGTTTGGCAACTTTTGGATCCATGGATCAGTGGTCATAATGATGTGGCAGAGATCAAATGGAAGGAAAAAATGAATGACCTAAATCTAGGAAGGTTAATGCTGCAAATGAGGATGTCCCAACCCGACACGAAGCAAAGAGTGTCATGTTCAAGAGTAAGCTTCCGACATGATTCGATAGATTTCCAAATTTTCCCCAACCATTTCTGGCGAGTACCCTAATTATTTTTTTAATTACAAGCCTGAAGGGGATAGCATATGCTTGCACTGTAAGTTCATCCTTCAGACGAATCCAACCTAGTAAGTTTAACGAGCCCTAGGAAGGAGAAGCTCGTGTTCGTCATGGTGACGAATCTGATGTCGTTTAATAGTTTAACGAGTCCGACAAAGGTGTAACTCAATATCTTTTTCATGTTTAGAGAGTTTGAAAAAGACACATAAAAGAAAACTCCTCGTGGTCCCTTTTTGTACATTTCTGTCTCCCAAACCCGAAAAGGTAGAAAACAATACTTGAGAGAACTGCTTGACCATTTCAGTAAGAAGTACCATTATTGTAAATAGTGCATCCCAGCCCGAAAAAGAGGTAAACATATACTGGGTGCACGATGTTTCGCATCCATTAACGAGTTTGAAATGACAAGGTCTCGACCATATTTTTGCTTTTAAAGGGTCAGAAAAGAGTTGAAAGCGGACCACCCATTTTTATTCTCTTTAACGAGTCAAAAATGGAAAAATACTCGGAAATCTTTTCATATGAGTTTAACGAGTCGAGAAAAGAGTTGAAATGTGACTCATCGTCATCGTCGAACATCCATCACCTGTCGCTGCGCAAGCAAGGCAAAGTGTATTATTGGGTCCTTGAGGAAAAATAGGTCAAAATATTTACAAAACCTGATATTTTCATGAAAATGAATAAAAAGGGGGAAAATTAAATATATTTTTACTATTTACCATTTCACCTTTGCAGCGAAGAATTTTTACCCACTTTTGCCCTAGTTTTTTTGGAGTAGATTACGAGAGAACTGGGAGGTCAATCGACGAGCAGTCATTTCCAGGTAACAGCCAAAGCCCTGAGCTCCATTTTCATGCCATTAATTTCTATGTTTAGCCATTTTTTAGGATTTTTTGGGGAGGTTTTTGGGAAAATTTTTCACCCTCGGTCGATGCAATTTTCGGGCATGGGATCACGCTGGTTGAGGTTATTTGCATAACCATTTGCGCCGATCGGTGCAACTGTTTCTAAAATAGGCATTTAGCATCATGGATAGGGAAAAATCATATTTCTTCAAAAATTCACTGTGCAATTGAATTTTATGTGCCAAAATTGATTATTGACTCAAATAAATGGCTTTTGTAGGAGAGAAATTGCCAAAAATGGTGGACTGGAAATAACGGGAACATGAAGATGTTGACACCTTTGCAATGAATGAACCAAATTGCTTAGAGGCTTTGAGGGCTTGTGGGCTCCTCAAGTTCTTTCTTCTGCCAGGGATGCGGGCCTAGCCTAAGTTACTTCGGTACTTGATTAGTATTTGGGACATTAATCGGGAGATTTTTGTCATTGGGGACCAGGAGTTGGAGTTGACAACTTCAGATATCTACTTCATCACTATACTGTCTCACAGAGGTGAGCTAGTGAACTTGCATGGGTCATGTTCGGTTAGGGCAAGAATATCTTCCTTACTTGCTGAACATTGTCATGAGGCCCTGAAATCCAAGAGTGGGAAGATAGAAATTTCTTGTGTGTGGGATTTGACACTAAGGGTGCTTTTATTGACTATCAAAAGAGTGGCGGGGTCTTAGGGGGAACATGAGACTAACAAGTCGAAGTTACTTTATGCTATTGACTGTACAACTCCTACAATTTTCAACTGGGCAGAGACCATGAAGATGAACATCAAGCGCCAGTTGTCCAAGGCCAAGGTGAGGAATCTGAAGCAATTTGGCTTCAGATCAGTACTTGTGACTTTCTTCCTGGAACAAGTGCCACTGTTCCAATATCAGTTGACTGAGGTTGATCCTCCTGCACCACGTTATCCACGAATGGACTACTGGATTCGTTTGATGCCCAAGATCACTAGGGGTCAAAAAATTTCATACCGACTGGCATTCGTCTCATGGCTACGATGACAGAAGATCGTCATGGAGGACTGGCCATACAGTGGCATTAATTTTCGTGGAGACCTAGATATGCCCTTACTAGATGGAGAGGATTTTGATGATGAAGGTAAAAAGTCAAATTTTGTATTTTGATGTTTTTTAATTGTTTTTGGTATATGCATACTTATAACGTTTCTCTTGTCTATGCAGATGTTGGACCAGAGCGGCCAGCCAGGATGTCCCCGATAGCCAGGCGCATCCCCCGTCCTATTGATGTTGTCGCCTGTTATTAGGAAGGGAGTGATAACGAGGAGGAGATCACAAGGAACCTCGAGGGGTTGACTCATGGTATCCTGGATTATGCTCGGATAGGAGACATGCTACCAAAGGCACACAGTGGGCATCTTAGATCGGATCCACTGACTACTGAGTCATGTTGTACGAAATGTATCGTGCTATCATGCATCTATCAATGTATTCATGCGTCTAGGAATATGATGGTACATAATGTAATCAAAATGTCTTTCCAATAGATGGGTATGGAGATACATTCATAATATTTGAGGGTTCCTAACGAAATATTTCCCATTGAGTTGAAGGACGACAAGCTGTAAATCCAAGTTGACAACCAATTCTCTGATGCCCAGAGTGATGGCTTCTGACAATAGTTCAATGACTGCACTGTATTCAGCAATGTTGTTGGTTGTACGACCTAGGTAGATACCTTGAAGTTCAATCAACTCACTGTCAGGGTTGTAGATAGCCCATGCCATGGATGATAGGTTTCAGGTACTTCGGCAAGCACCATCAACGAAACTAACGTGAGGAGTTGCAGACATATGCGAAGCAAGAAAGGTATAGTAAACAAGAAAGTTGTTTGAAAACTATCACACAAAACGACACTGTACAAAAATGAATCACACACTAATGTACATAGGTAACCATGCAAGATGTCCTAAGCATAGTACATTTTGAGGTAAAGCCCATTACGAGGTTTATCATGAGGATTTCCTTCATAATAAATAATTCATAGGCTTCTTTCTACAAAACACGTTTTACAATATAGTGCCCATGCCACATAGGTTCGAACTTGCCTACCCCTAGCTTAACGTTAGCTTGGTCGTATAACAAGACCAAATCACCCCCAGAGAAAGCGCGAGGGGAGACCAACTGATCAAAATGGGATTTGACACATTTCTTTTGTGCTTCGATGACCAAGGTAGTGAGACGGTGAGTCTTATCTAGTTGTTCTAAATATAAGAGGCATTCCTCTTGAGGTGATGTTTCGAGGAGGAGTTCAACAGCTAACTTGAGTGAAGGAATCTTACATTCGATCGGCAATGTTGCTTCCAAACCATAGGTGAGCTGGAATGGTGTGAAACCATTTGTGTCTTTGGTTGAAGTTCGGTAGGCCCATAGAGCTAAAAAAAGCATGAGATGCCAATTTTACTTGCACATCCCAATAGTATGCTGAAGCATGGTGAACAAAACCTTGTTCACAGCTTCAACTTGGCCGTTGGCTTGAGGGTAATATGGGGTCGAGCCATCGTGGCACAAGCCCAATGCAGATGTTAGTTCTAATCTCTGAAATGGGAACCATGGTCTGTGACAATGGCTTGGGGTACACTGAACCTAGAAATAACATGGTTAAAAAGAAATTGAGTCATTGTCTTTCCATCTACTGAATATGTAGGCATCACTTTGGCCCATTTGGTGAAATAATCCACAGCGAAGATAATATAGCCATGTCCCCCAGCTGAACAAGGGTTACATGTCATATAATCGATGCCCCATTTGGCAAAGGGACTAATGGTAATGATGGGGTGTAAATCAGCAAGTGGGGCACACATCTTGCATTGGTAAATTTGGCATTCGTGACACTTACGAATAGCAAGAATGCAGTCTTTGAAGATAGATGGCCAGAAATAACCAGTGCAAAGGATTTTCTGAGTTGTAGCATAACCAGACATATGACCACCACTTGTCCTCAAGTGGAAATCATTGAGAGTTCTTTCAGCTTCCTTGATCATGAGGCATTGGAGAAGAACGGAATCGACACTGACACAGTATAAAGTATCGCCAATAATATGGTAGGGTTGGGAATGATGTTGAATCCTTCGACGATCATCCTTGGTCAACTCAGACCAGAACATGGAGGTTTGGAGATACACAATGATATCACCATACCATGGATCAAGGGTGCCAATCAGGAAAAGGGTCTCATCTGGGAGTTGTTCATATGCACCAACAGGGAGACCTTTGGAGGGAAGGGAACAAATCAATTCAGTGAAAAAAAGTGACTTCTTAGATTTGGCCGTAGTGAAGACCAAATCAAATTCTTGCAGGATAATGATTCATTTAGAATACTTGTCCCCTATAAACTGATGAGTCAGGATATAGGTCATAGTGATGTATTCTTAAATCACTGTAGTCATACATAAAAGAATATAGTGTCGAAAATGTTGAATAGCCTGAATGGCAGCCAGAGCCAACTTCTTGACATGTGCATAATGCGTTTCAATGTCGAGGAGAATCCGACTAAGGTAGTAGATCACATGTTCACCACTTTCGTCATCGTCTTGAACCAACACCATATTGATGGTGCTAGGGGTTGTGACTAGGTAAAGGAAGTAATATTGATAATAGTCCAGTGGATGCAACAAAGGAGAATTTATGAGGATGGCCTTAAGACCATCAAAACATTTTTGGGCCACCTCGTCTCAAGCAAAGGACATTCCTAATTTGAGCAAATGGGTAAATCTTATAGCTAGCCTCACATAGTTGAGTATAAAACAACGGAGAAAGTTGGCCTCTCCTTGCAAGCCCTAGAGTTGGTGCAATGACGATGGAGGGGGTAAATTTACAATGGCCTCGACTTTTAACAAATCCAAGAAAATTCCATCCTTGGAGACGATAAAGCCAAGGAGTCATCCTAATTCCACACAGAAAACACATTTGTGTGGATTTAACCGAATGTTATAGTGTCTGCAGCATAGAAAAATCTTCCGAAGATGGTCTGGGTGGTCTTGGCGCTTATGAGAATGGGCAAGAAGGTCATCCAAGTAAGGCTAGAAAATGTTGTGAATACCATGAAATCCATAGGAAATTTCCTGTTGAAATGTGGCTCCAGCATTTTTGAGGCCAAAAGGGAGCTTTTTGTACGTGAACGTACCCCATGGGAAGATAGAGGTTGTCTTCTCTTGGTCGGTTAGTGCAATATTGATCTGGTTATAACCAGAAAAATCGTCCATAAAGGAAAACATCTCGCTCCCGCCACATTCATCAATGATTTAATCAATGGATGGAGTAAGATAGTTGTCTTTGGGACATGCACGATTATGATCTCAATAATCCATGCAAACATGGATCGTGCCTTATTTTTTAGTCACCAAGACAATATTAGACACCCAGTCTATAAGGGGGATGGGATAGATGAACCCAAGTTTGAGAAGCTTTTCAACTTCGCCCTTAATAGTAGTGGCGTTCCTAGGGTGCACCGGGCAAAGTCGTTGGTGAATGGGCTTTGCGTGTGGATACGTTGGTATTTCATGCACCACAATGCTAGGATCAATGCCAGGCATTTCTTTGTAAGACCATGCAAACACATCACGGAATTCCTGAAATAGATGAGCATATGTCTTGATCTCATCCGGAGAACAAGATACCCCAATATAAACATGCTCAATGACACCGGGTTTGATAGAAATGTTAATGGGTATCATTTGGGTAATATTACCCAAATTTCCTTCTGACCATACTTCATGAGTAATAGTCAGTGGTGGAAATGGAGAAGAGGTCTCTTTGAAAGTGGTAGACATGACCGTCGGGCAAGGCAGGAACGAGGAGCGATGATGGGTATCGATCCATGGTGGTTCCTCGAGATACATGACTTCCATGATACCTTCATCAGTGAGGAAGGTTTCGGCTAAGGGATCAGATGATTCCAAAGTGCCAATCTAGCGGGGTTGAGAATACATATTGAGAGAAGTCTTTGACATATGAGAATCAGAGGATGCAGAGTTTGAAGCCGAAACAATTTCCACATAATTGATTTCGGCGGGACTAAGTGGCATGACCTTTCCCCAAGCATCAACAAGATCTGGTGCAGGTATGATCGAGGGATCAGACTTGATTGAGACCATGTTGACAGAGGCAACATGAGGAGGTGGGAGAAGAAAAATTCTCATTAAGGCAGAATATTTGAAGATTCCCACCCCCACACTCATAGGGAGCACCAGAGTGTTGGACGTATGGAACATTTCCATCCGAGGAGGAAGAATCAAAGAAAGACAGTTGATCAATAGTGGCAATCTTCCCTTGATGGGGAAAACAAATCACATGAAATAAAGAGGAGGCCATGGCATGCATGGCATGAGTCTAAGTTTGGCCAAGTAGAAGATTATAATTGAGATTGGCGTCAAAAATATCTACTTCAACTTGCACTGTCTTGCCTTCCAGGGTGATGGTGAGGTTAGGTAAGACAATGAAGGCTTGCAAATTTCACCCATCGAAGGCTTCCAAAGTGTTCGGAGATTGGTTTAGTGCAATGGAACCAGTAGCCTTCCAGCATCCAGTTGACATGATGCACGTGGAAGCACCTTCATCTATGACAGTGTGATGGATGGTCTTCTCATTAATGATTACTTGAATAAGAAAGGAAATTTGATGAGGGAGTTGTGGAACATCGTTCTCCAGATCGAAACAGATCAAATTAGAAGTGGTGGGATCAATGCCCCCGATAGCCGACAGCAAAGATTTCCACTGTTATGGGAAACTTTGGAGTACCTCGAGAGTCGACATGGCTGACGGTGCCTGAGCCAAATCCTCAACAATATTATAGTGCTAAGTGGCTTGGGCATTGGGATTATACGAGGATTTCCATAGCACACCTTGAGAGGGCGACTGAGTAGTGGAATCAGGGTTAGGGCGCTCGATTTGCAGAGGGCCAGAATTCGGAGTGGAAGAAGGAGTAGCTCAATTTTCTTTCCCAGTTGCCAAAGCTGGAATTTGATAATCTTTTAATCAGGTAGCCACATTAATGGGCGTGATCATCATGAACACTTGAGATCTAGAGGAAGCAGATCAGGTTTGGTCTGCCATTTGAGTTTGTTGAGATGGAAATGGCTCTTTAAGGATAGTAGGTGTCCCTTTGAGCATGTGACTAACTTTGGATCGTTGTTGACAATCCTTAGTATAGTGATCCTCCTCGCAAATGAGGTAGGGATATTTAGGTTTTTGTTGCGAAGATTTGCCAACAAACAATTTGGGAGGATCCTGTTTTGGGGCATCAGCTTTAGCTTTGCCTTTGCCTTTTGTTTTTCCTTTTGAGGATTTGTCCGTTGTGGTAGACTAGACAACATGGACCTTTGAGGTTTTACCAAGTCTTGGTGGATTTTAAGATGAATTATTAGGAGCAACATTCGAGACTGACTTCTGTTTGGAAGACGTTTTAGCAGGGGTCTGGGATACTGTTGCACAGTATTTTGTCATCGACCTTGCATTCCCTGATCCCAGACACTACCAGACTGTGTTATTAACATCTACCTTGTGTCATGTTGCAAGTTACATGTCAAATGTCTTCCTTTTCATCTCAAAAAGAATACCTCAGTTCACTACTCTTGGAGCAGACCCTTTTTTACCTATGCTTTTGGGTCGTCGCGGGTCAGCCGTTGTTCCACTCGTGAAGATGGCCAATATTGAACTAGCCCTAGCGACATCGTTACTCTGTCTCTGTGTTGCACTCATGATGAGATAATTTTGGCGAGTTTTTTAAACAAAATGTAGAAGCTTTGAAGTGTAAAAACTTCATGGGTGGTCCTAGGGTTGGTTGTTGCATCAAATGAGCTCCCCTCTCTCCTTTGGGATGGTTATTCCACCTTTTGTGAAATCTCTCAAAGGGATAAGCTCTTTCTCCCATCTCTTATGGAAGCTCCTCTTCCTATAAATACTTCCTTGATGGCTGAGATTAGCTAGTTTCAGAGTTCAAGAGTTCAATAGTAAAAGTAGAGTATTTTGCTAGAGTGAGGAAGTAGCCTCTTATGTAACTTAGCCTGGGATAGTTTTGAGTGGAGTTGGCTTGATTGTAAGAGTGTCCTGGCATCAACCTTTTGGGTAGGAAAGAGAGTTATTCATCCTTTTGGGAGACATTTCATGAGTGAATACTTGTGGAAACATGCTGATAGGACCCTTCAAGGAGACTTATGACGTCAACACTTGGTTGTACAAGTGATTAGAAGAAGGAGAGTTGGAGCAACACAACGGGGGCTTCATAAAATGACGATTTGAAGGTAGGCCTTCATGACGTCAACTATTTAAGGAAATTTTCTTTGTTATGGTCTTTGTTGTGACTAGACCCACTCTAGGGCTAGAGGGGTTGCCTCTTTCCACAGAGGGAACTTGCCTGCATCACAAGTTAATGACCATACTAGGGACCTTTGTCTTTTGTCTCTTGATTTGATTTTGTTTTGCCTGTTTATTGCCTCCTTTACTTTTGGGTTGAATTATTCTTGTTATGGGTTGTTTTACTACTCCTGGTAGTCTTCCCTCTATCATAAGTGATAGGTCTGACCTTCCCTCAGCTGGATTTTGAAAATTTTCCTTTGATTTAGGGTCGTCGCAGTTTATTTTATGACAGTTGCAAAGATAGTCGCACCTGTGTTATCTGATTAGTTGCGCCTTCTACTGTTTGGCACGATTAAATCACCTCATAGTCATGAAGAGCTCTGAAATCAACTTGGCACTATTAACTGGTGTACCTTTCTGATGATGTCACAAAGTGGCTATTTAGGGAGGTGTGGCATTTCATTGTCGGTGCATGTTGTCAGTTTTACACTCGCGAAGATTCCTGTAGGTTTCCATTTTGAAGTTTTGTTTGTTGATTGGCCATTGTGTCCTATGTTTTTGAGCTTATCTTCTGCCTCTTTATTGTGTGTCAAATTGTTGATTGTTAGAATAGTTTGGCTCTTGGTTTCATTCCCTTGAGACTTCTCCTTTTGAACTGTGTGACATATTTACCTTAGGGTTTCTTGAGGCATTAGCCTTTTTTTGGGTTACTTGTTCGTTTAGACCTTTGAGCTATGTTTGCAACAATCCCTTGCTTTGTTTGAGGCTTTTCCTTATTGACTGTTCTTTCATCTTCCTGACTGGTATGTGACATTTGGTTATCGAAACTTTGAAGTCTTGTTTGTTTGGTTCCTTCCATCACTTTGGCATAGATCGCATTGCTTCCCGGTCAGTTAGAAAGCTTTCAAGCTTTTGCAAAAAGAAACATATTCTTGGTTTTGAGTCTTTGAATTTTTTTAGAGTAGAATGTTTCTCTTTACTTATTGAATGATTTCATTCGAAAAGGGCTTAAAACTAGCATTGTTTTGAGTTTTGCATTTGGTTGCTTGTCATCTATTCGAAAGAAAAAGCTATTGCATTCATTTTGAATTAGGAAATGAGAACAATATTTTGCATTAGTAACTTCTTGACATTTAGAAGTTGAAAAGAAAACGATGTATTTTTCATTTTCTTAATTAGATTCCTTGCAAATTAGTGAAAGATAGCATCATAACTCTTTCCTATTGATTGGTTTTCTTGCAAGATAATGAAAAATACCATTCTTGCATTTTCTTTCTTGTTTCTTTGCTTGCGTTGAAATGAAATTCTCACTTTTCCTTAGTTAGTTGTTCATTGAAAAAGAATGGTTTATTTTCTCATTTAGTTGCATTCTAAGAGTTTTTGAAGATACATTAGGTAGGGCCTTGAAACTGAGATCTAATTCAGATAAACTATTAAAATTTATTGAACTAACCTAAGGAAGCATTGAAACTTAACACTCATATCTAGAGGTCTAGGCTAGAGACATGTTACAGTGTCTTTAAACCTAGTGGTTGTTGTATTCACTAAGGTTGGGTGATTCCTCCTTTTGTGATTCAATAAGTGCTAGTATGGACTTGTGCTCTCTATACCATTGCCTATATGATGGGAGACCCCATTAGGTTGCAATCTTTTCATCCATAGGAAGCCAAATCGGCCGCCTTGTAGATGTGATACACCAAACACAACATTCAAGGAGATTGACTGCTCATACTTCTTGGTTTTTCGGGTGGTATTCTGTAGTTCATGCTTGCCTGGTAAACCTTTTGCCTAGAGTTCCAGAGCAGTCACTTTCATTCCTTTTCGACTCTCTAAAAGTAAAAGGATCATCCAAGCACTTGTCCTTTCAAGCTCGTTTCCAATCGAAAGTGATAGAGTCACCTTTCGTCCTTTTCTCATCTCTTAAAACATGAAAAGGAAAAGTTTTGTTTCAGTGTTCTAAAATTAACTTCCCACAAAATATCCCTGGTAAAAGTTATCTTCCTTAGTAATTATTTTAGGGCCAATTCCAATGGAAACATTTCCAGAGTCCATCAATTAAGGATTTCCCTCGGAAGGGAATCCTGGACCTTTTCCTTCTTTTGGAAACACTGGTGCTCCTTATATGGCAACGTTGTCCCTTCCTGGGTTAACCATTGGTTTACATGTCTAGTTATTTTTGACCTCAATGATTCTGAGTGTCTCAACTCCTACCCGTCTGTCTCCTTCATTCGAATCACAACATGATGATTCTAAGGTTGACCCCTCACCTTCTTCCCCTATTTCTTCACCTTCTGCTTCTACTTCACCTGGTGAAAGTTTCAAATCTAGTAACCAGGAGGCTAAGAAGAAGAAGAAGTCAGCTAAGAAAGGGGCTGACCATGCAGTTGTTACTCCAAATGCACCTCCTATAGGAAAACCTTTTGATTCTCCACGGAAGGTCAAATTCCCTTATAGGTTGTGTAAGGGTGACCATCTCCTCCGAGACTATCCTGGCATTCCCAAATTCTTAGAGGTATGGTCTCAAAATCTGGATTAAACATCCCCATCAACTCTAAAGATCATGTCGATGCTACACTCTTGGCTAGTGATGGTAAGAAGAAAGAGAAGATTAGATTCCCCTGTAGGCTATGTGAAGGAGATAATATTCTTCAACTTTGTCTTCTTATGGATAAAGCTTCCAAAGTTTTGGAAGACCTTACAACTCCTCAACCCCAACTCCTTGTTGGTTATCAGAAGCTTTCTTCTGGCCCTCTCCCGATTGGTAAAGAGAATGACTTGGATTCATCTCTTGCCCATCCTACTCTTCCTGAGCATGAATCTCTTGCGTTTGTTCCCAACCAACCATTGGTCGAAAAGAGTGTCGACTTCATTTTGCCACTAGTTTCTCACTCTGTTCTAGAAGAGCATAGTGATCATACTACTCATGTTCTTCTCGTCTCCTTAGATTCTCATGAATCGAAGAGTGACCCTCCCATCCCAGTTGTTCAGGGGAGTCCTTCCTCTATTCCTGCTAAGCTTGGAGGAAATCATATAATTCCCCCACCAAGTAGTTATGTCATTTCTTTCGATTGGAGTCACTTGACTGCTTTCCGTCTCTCATCTTATATGCCTTCCCAGATTATAGTACAAGCCTATAATATGGTAGTACCTAGCACTATATTAGATGAAGGTGTGTCTATTAGCATCATGCCTTCCGCTACTTGGCAAGCTTTGGGCTCCCTACAACTTGTGCTTGTCACCTAGAATCTGTTGGCTTTCAATGAAGAAACCAGTCAACCCTTAGCAATTTGTCCTCATTCCCTATTACTTTGGGAGGAAAGATCATCTACATAGACATGATGTTAGTCCAAGGTATGTTAGATTTTAATCCTCTTTGGACGCGACTATGTTTATGTCATGGGAGCTCTTATTTCTTCACTTTTCCATGTGGTTTGTTTTCCACACGAAGGAATAATTGTGACTATTGATCAATTGTTGTTAATTGGTCACCAGGTACCTCCTTTGCAACCATCATCCCATATCAGCTCTGGTTTGCAAGAAGTACCTTCCCCACCACAAGTTAATTATGTGGCTACCCGTTCCATCTCCACATCTGTTGATGATCACACAAATGGTATATTACATTATGTACTCGGGGCATTGGAACCCGATCTATCTTTGGTACCAAATGATATGTATTCCTCCCAGAGCGTGGTTCTTCCCTCTAGTGAGGATCTCTTGGGAGCCATGTTCTCATATGGTCCATGAATAGTTGTCCAATTATAGTTTGTTCCTATGTCAAACTCATTAAAAAATGAAACTGAGGAGTGATAAGGACATTTCTTTTCTTGTGTCAACCTCATTAAAAAATGAAACTTAGGAATGATGAGGATAGTTATTTTCTTATGTCAACCTCATTAAAAAATGAAACAAGGAGTCATGAGGATAGTTCCTGGTCTTGTGTCAACCTTGTTAAAAAATGAAACTAAGGGTATGAGCATAGTTCCTGGTCTTGTGTCAACCTCATTAAAAAATGAAACCAAGGGTCTGAGCATAATTCCTTGCCTTGTTTCAAGCTCATTAAAAAGTGAAACAAGGGATCTGAGCAGAGTTCCTTGTCTTGTGTCAAGCTTATTAAAAAATGATACAAGGTCCCCTAGAGCAAAGTTCCAATTCGAGTCTTTGATTAGATCTTGTAAAATATTGGTTGAGTCTTTCACTTGATCTCATATATGAACCTTCATTCCATCCACCTCATAGCCACGAGTAGTCTACTTAGGTGAATGCAATGAAGTTTGTGGGGCATGCACCTAGAATTGAGTCATCATGTTGGGGGCATGTAATTTGAATCCAAGCATAGTTTTTCATTTCAAGCTTGTGTAAACATGAAACTAAATCCAAGAATAGTTCCCTATGGTGCTTGTGTAAAAATGAACCCATCTCCATTTTAACCCTTGTGATTTCCATTCTATCAGCCTCTTTCGTCAGATGAGCCTTGGTTTTTCTCCTGTCATCGTCACTATCTGCTTGGACGATCATACGCTTTCACTTGGTTGTTTTACCCTTTTTGAGGAACAGTTGCAATGAGTGGTCTTATTAGCCAATCTCTTCACATAAATCAACATGTTTTGAGAAGTTCCAACATCACCAGAACCAGCTGCTATCCTAAACACCACTCATTCCTCAAATTGGAGTCATCTTTAAGCTCTTTTCTGACTCTCGAAACATGAAAAGGTTGTCGATCTCTTGTCACTTTGAGCGAAGCCTCATCTACCCAGTATAAGTTTACCCCTTTTATGGACTGGGATAGATTACTTATGAAAAAGGTATACGTTGATCTATCACGGTCAATAGGTTCCCTTGGGTAATGTTTTCTACCTTTCCAGATTTGAGGGACAAATTTACAAAAAGGGACCTTTCGAGTTTTCTTTTCATGTCTTTTACAAACTCTCTAAATATGAAAAATAATCCAAGTTTTACCTATTTCAGACTCGTTAAACCTTGACAACATTGGACTTATTATCCTGATGAGACCAAGCTTCTCCTTCCTAGGGCTCGTTAAAATTTACTAGGTCAGATTTTTTTGAAGGACAAACTTATATTACAAGGATATGCTATCCCCTTCAAGCTTATGTTTCAAAAATAATTGGGGTACTCGCCAGAAATGGTGGGGGGAAAATTTGGAAGTATTCCATTGGTTCTATTAATTATTATGGCAACTTGTCACTCTTGAACATCAAAACTCTTTTCGTTTCATGTCAGGTTGGGATATCCTCACTTAATCATTGGCCTTCCAGGTTTTGGGTTATCCATTTTGCCTCATTCCATCTGATCCTTGTTGCATCATCACGACCTTTGATCCCTTGGTACCAAAATTCTACCAAACTCCAGAGTTGGGTCACCAATATGTTCAATAGCTTAACCCTTCTATAGTTTGTATCCTTAAACACCTTCCTCAGATTCTTTGTCTCATCCACATTCATCTTGTTCCTTTGTCTCGCATCGATGATGTGGGAAACATTATGGCCCTCCTTCGACAGATCACTTCCTGTTGATTTCATCTCATTACCCGGGAATTTGATCTAGATACTCCTTTCTGGTACCTTGGAGCTTGCATGCCTTAATGGCAAGTTCTTCACATTCGACGAAAAGCTTTCATTATTGGCCTTCGATCATGTGATTTCACAGGTGTTCGACTTCAGCTCATTCTTCACACTTCATGGATTGCACTAGCAGTACCTTGAGAACCATTGACATCACTGGTGGTCTCTCTCGCTCTTGTTAATGGTTTACAACATTGATCAATAATCAAGTGATTTTCTAGTAAGCTCGACTTCAGCATGTATATTGGCATATTAGAATTTGTACCATGATTGGGTTGGGATTCAAGACCCTGGGCTTATATTACACAAGTCCAGGTTGCGCAGATTGATTCATGATTGTGTACATTTCTCTTTTGATTGGATGGTTGCACCCATGCCTTATGCATATGTATTTCCTTTCACTATGTGCTCATGTATCAGATATGTCGGTTGTACTTGCATTTTTAGGTTCTTCGCAATGGTGTTTAGTTTCAATTATGAATTCATAAAGCATTTCACCCCTCCCACTCTCTCAGCCTTCATGCTTTAGGGGCCATCTATTACATAGTATTTTGTCACTGACCCTGCATTCCCTGATCCCAGACACTATCAGTCCATGTTATTGGCATCTGCCTTGTGTCATGTTGAAAATTATGTGTCAAATGTCT
Organism: Pinus taeda; assembly: GCA_000404065.3. NCBI lineage: Eukaryota > Viridiplantae > Streptophyta > Pinopsida > Pinales > Pinaceae > Pinus > Pinus taeda. Next base: position 35,799 of record APFE030623346.1, read on the forward strand.
TCCTTATCATCTCAGGAAGAATACCTTAGTTCACTACTCTTGGAGAAAACCCTTTTTTACCTATGTTTTTGGGTCATTGTGGTTCAACTATTATTCCACCTGTGAAGATGGCCAAGATTGAACTAGCCCTAGCGACGTTGTTGCTCTATCTCTATTTTTCACTCGCGACAAGCTACTTTTGGTGAGTTTTTTAAACAAACTG